>JACGTP010001480.1:0-10279 GCA_023678845.1 Mischocyttarus mexicanus | reverse complement strand
CCACCTCTTCGGTCATTCTGTGATCCTATTACCGGTTTAATTTTTCAGGAAAAATTTCTGGTTCGTTCATAAATCGAATTTTATATCAAGAGAACATAATATTACAGGAGGAACCACGCGTAAACGTGCCACCTCTTTGCTCACTCTGTGATCCTGTTACAAATCTAACTTTTTAAGAACAATTTTTGGTTTGTCCATAAAAAGAATTTTGTATCAGGAGAATATGATGTTACAGGAGGTGGCACGTTTTCGCGTCCTACTTCTTTGCTCATCCTATGATCCTGTTACAAATCCAAATTTTCTAGAAGTCTATAAAATAAAATTTGTATCAGGAGTACATGACATATCAGGAAGTATCATGATTTCCCATGCTACTTCTTCTATCATTCTGTGATCCTGTTACAAATCTAATTTTTCGGTAACAATTCTTGGTTCGTCCATAAAGTGAAACTTGTATCGGAAGAATATGATATATTAGGTTGTCAAGTATGAAATGGAGCAGAAAATGCATATAATTAAATTGAAAATTGCTCCATTTCATACTTGAGGACCAAATAACAGAAGGTGGCACGTTTTCGCGTGCCACTTTTTTGCTCATCCTATGATCCTGTTCCAAATATAAATTTTCTAGAAGTTCATAGAGTAAAATTTGTATCAGGAAAATATGATATAACAGGAGGTATCATGATTTCTTGTGCCACTTTTTCTTTCATTCTATGTTCCTGTTGCAAATCTAATTTTGTCGGGAAAAATTGTTGGTTTGTCCATAAAATGAATTTTGTATCAGAAGAATATGTCATAATAGAAGCACGCAAAAACCTCCTTTCATGATAAAATAATATGATAAATAAAATAAAAATAAAAGAAACATCAAACGAGACTTGAATCAACGACATCGTGGTTACCAGCCTGAATCTTTTACCGTTAGACTACCGGCGTATTTATAATAACTCATGAAATGAATTTGAATATATGAATGTTCAATTATTTCATAAAATTTTCATCAGCTGACATTATGAAAATTTATAACACCAATCAACGGTTACTAATTTGTTAAGTTTCCAAAAATAATCTTTAATTCGAATAACGTGAATTATATTTGTTAGTGTAAAGTAGTTTTCTTATTTTGCGCATGCGTCTAAATGCATATTAATGTACACGAGTGTGCAAGAGAGAAATAAATAAATAGAGAGAAAGAGAAAGAGAAAGAGAGAGAAAGAGAGAGAGAAAGAAAATTACGAATGGAAGTAGAAGAGAGGAACGTTATATTCGTGACACATCCCACATGTTAACATTCCTGCACCCTACCCGATGGATCCCGCGGGATTTATTTTAAGATAGGTATGACGAAAGAGAGAGAGATGGAAACAGAGAGAAAGAAACAGAAACAGAAAGAGAGAGAGAGAAAGAGAGAACACGAAGCTTCGTTGCTCGTCTTCAGTAGCAAATCCGCGACTGACTTGCACGGGATGTGTTGTGTCGAACGCGATAGTGTTTACGATTTTTTCACGACCCCATTTTATTTTTATTATTTTGTTTTCTCTCTCTCTCTCTCTTTTTCTCTCTTTCTCTCATCGATCGAATGAAGTAAACTGCGAAATTATTTCTACGAATTTTCTTTACCTTTTTGTTCAATCTCTTTCTTTCTCTGTTTCTTTCTAAAAGAAGAAAATACGAAGTTGTAGTAGTAGTAGGAATTGTATTCACGTATTTATATACGTGTATGTATATTAACATATATACCCAGTTAACACAAAACGTTAATATGACGTTCGATTCGATTTACATCATTTTTGAAAAATGACGTAAATCGAACGTCATATTAACGTCATTTTTATATCATTTTTGAAAAATGATGTAAATCGAACGTCATATTAACGTCATTTTTACATCATTTTTTAAAAATGACGTAAATTTAACGTCATATTAACGTTTTGTGTTAATTGGGTAGATAAGAAATTGTACGAATGATAAGATTTCGCGCTTTCTTACGAATACGTTCGCTATTTTGGTTTAAAGGGATGAAAAAGAAGAAAAAGTGGTAACAGTAGTAGTAATAGTAGTAATAGTACTACTACTAGTAATATTACAGGTAGTACTATAAAAAGGTAAGAAAAAGTTTTGTAGAAAATTGTTCTTCCGTGAAAATAGTGTGAGTTGAAGAGAGAACGACCGCGCGAAAATCGCGTTAAGAAAAAAAAAGTGGAAAGAGAAATATAAGAAAGAAAGAAAAGAAAAGAAAGGGAAGAGAAGAACAGGTATATTTTACGGGAAGGTATTCCCAAAAGGGATTCTAGCTTGCTTTCAACTTTGTATACCTAACCTCGTTTCAGAGGGAAGTTACTGGAAGAATCCGAGGATTTTGAAATAAAAGTAAAACGAGATAAGGGATAGATAGATCCGATCGATCCTAAGACTGTTATCTTCTTCTTCTTCTTCGATATACTTTTCATCTTTATTGGTAGTGGTGGTAGTGTTAGTGGTGGTGGTGGTAGTTATGTTGAAACTTAGTACGCATGATCATACTGAAAAAGTTTCTGAAGAGTTGCCAAGCTCGAAGACATCGTTTTACGTAAGAAGCATGTAGCCTGTTTCTCAGTTCAGTAATGTCAAACAGGCAACACACATTCGTGGTTACACTCTATGGTATGGTATGCATATATATACACACATATATACATACACTTATACAAGTAATACTTGGTCTGGATTCGTTGAAAATCCAGTAAGAGCAGTGTGGTGATACCTTTAAAGGACCTCACGATCAAACTGGACGTTTGCTTCTCCTCCTCCTCCTCTTCCTCTTCTTCTTCTTCTTCTTCTTCTTCTTCTTCTTTGAGGGCATTGATCCAGAAAGGTATCCTCCTCGACCGTTATTATCGTGCATCGAAAACTGGAACCATGAAGAACGCTTATCCAGTCGTAACGGCAGCCTCGTCCAGTCCGGTTGATCCGGATTCAAACAACAAGACATCAAACTTCGAGGATCAAACAGCACCGATCATCAGACTGAAACTGGACAAACCATTGCATTGGGATTGGGAGCTCACAACTACATCCGATACAGTTCCCGTTATTCAATTGTTGGACAAGGACGGTAAATTATTGGTCGAAACTACTGGCAAAACTGCACAAAGAGCTAGAGGTTCTTTTAGAGAAGGTTTGACAAGTTACGAAGAATTTCCAAACATTTCTAGATCTATCTCGGTTACATCGAAACTTGATGAACGTTCGGTAATAACTGGTAATCGTAACATGGATGGTTTTAGTAATAAATTCGGTTCGTTAGAATTAGGTTTGAAACCACGAAAATCTCGCAGCGATGTTGGTATTAAATTAATTCACGATAAGAAGGTTATTAAATGTAAGGATAACAAACAGGTAGATAACAAAATATCATCTAACTCGAAGAGATATTATACCGGTGATTTTCTACGTCGTCAGATACTCGACGATTTAAGGACTAAGAGTAACTTTGGAAAGAGTCCAGAAGAGATTGCCAAAGAAAGATGTAGAAAGGTTAAAGATTATTTGAGAAGTCAAAGTGATCTTTTACCTGGTACAATTAATACAGAAAACTATTTAGAAAACGATAACAATTACGTATCATTGCAATCTAATAAGACCGAATTAAATGAGATAGATGATCAAGTTGAGTTGGAAAATAAGAGTTTAGAATGTAAGGAAGGTACTTTGTCTTCTAACTTGAAAGGTTATTCTGTACCTTCTTTGATAGATTCTAAGGAACAAGTAGATCCAGTTAAACTCTTGAGAATTCGAAGTTTCTTAAGCGAGAAGTTACGAGAGAGAATGGAACGAGATGATCTTTTGCCGATTAACAAAAGACATTCTGATTGTTGTTACCGAAAAGACAAGAGGGATTATCGTACCAGAAAGGTACGTAGCGAGACTAATGTTACCAAGTTATCAAACTCCTTTATTGATACCTCAAACGTGAACAACTTTTCCTCAAAGTCGAATGACCGATTCATTGATGAAAATCTAGTTGAAGAAAATCAAATACAAAACATTGAAGATAAAGTAAGTAACAGTGATTGTGGTAACACTGTTACTACAACTACTACTACTTCTTCTTCTAATCGAAAGAACAGAAATTATCATCGATCTAAAAGCGATGTTCTACTAACTGGAAAATCCCACAACGATATCGAATTGAAAAAAACTAAAACTAGGAGAGAATGTTCTGATCGTAGAAGAACGTATCGCAAAACTAAAAGTGACCTTTTCTTCGATAATCCGATAGAATCTAAAAAAGATTTGGAAAATATCGAAAGATCGTGGAGGGATTACAAAGAGAGGAAAAAAATTGAGAAACTTCAAAAAGAACAGATATCATCTAAGAAAGATTTGGATATTTTAACTGACGATATTAAATGGAGGACTAATTTTCAAAATGAATTTTGTTGTTCGAATAATTGTAAGATTTGTCAAAATCTTCGTATTTCTATGAACCCTATGGAAAAACAATCCATCAAAATGAATTGTCCCTTTCAAAAAGATCCATCCAAGGATGATGATACTAAGAACAATAATTTACAAACATCCACGACTATATTGTCACCAGATTTTGGTTACAATTCAATACCTAAAAGTGTTTTCAAAGATTATCGTCAATTCTATGCACGTTCGAATGTTAAAAAAAGTGACACTTTTAAGATAATTGATGGAAGCGAGGATGGTTACGAAGACTCAACTCTCGTTGGAGAAGATAATCCAGATGATAACGAACCTGAATGTCAAGTTGTAAACTCTGGGGAAATGATTTCATTGGCTAACAAATCTAACGAGGACATAGCTAGAGATTATTTTAAACGCGTTTATGAACTTCTTAAGAAACGTCAAGAAGAAGCACGCATGATTGCTGAGAAACGAGAGGTTCATGGTTACGATGATTCTTCTTCCTCAAATTACGTTGAAGAAGTACGCCGGAGGAAACATAGGCGTAGGAAGAGGGACCCCCTTCAGGGTAAGTTTTTTCTTCTTTAATCTGATTTTTCTTTTGCGAGATGATAAAATGTATTAGGTGTTGGAATTAACTCGTAGCGTTATACTAAAGATGACAAGAATTTTAAAGTATTCTGTTTTCACCTTCAGAAACAAATTTATCGTAAACCAGCTCTAACAAGGTTTTATTTTTACGACAAATATTATGTTTTAATTGTTAATAACATCATGTTACTATTATTTAAATATAATATGTTAAGGTTTATCCCAAATAAAGTGTTTTTGCGAGAACGGCACAAAAGAACAAGTTTTTTACATCGTATTGTTACTAGTGATGAAAAGTGGATACATTATGACAATCCTAAGCGTAGAAAATCATGGGTTAAGTCCGGACAATCATCATCATCAATGGCAAAACGCAATATTCATGGATCTAAGCTCTTCCTTTGTATTTGGTGTGATCAACAAGGTGTAGTTTATTATGAATTGTTAAAACCCAATGAAACCATCACTGGGGATCGCTACCGGTTACAATTGATGCGTTTGAGTCGTGCATTGAAGGAAAAACGGCCGGAATGGAGCAAAAAGCACGATAAAGTTATTTTACTGCACGACAATGCTTGACCTCACGTGGCGAAACCAGTGAAAACATACCTGGAAACATTGAAATGGGAAGTCTTAACCCACCCGCCGTATTCTCTGGATATTGCCCCTTCGGATTACCACCTGTTTCGATCAATGGCTCATGGTTTATCAGGGGAAAAATTAACATCTTATGAGGATTGCCAAAATTGGATCGATTCATGGATTGCCTCCAAGGACGAAGAGTTTTTTCAAAGGGGTATTCGACAGTTACCTGAAAAATGGGAAAAAGTAGTGGCAAGCGATGGGCAGTATTTTCAATAATGTAATTTTTTAATAAAAAAACGCTACGAATTAAATCCAACACCTAATAATAAAAAGTAATTAGGTTAGTTTTAGTTTACGTTAATATGCCTTTGTTGGATTTTTTAATTCAATCTCATAAATCTCATCAATTTGTTTACCTTTCTTATCGAATTTAATCGAATGTTGTTTGCTTCTGCGAAACTGCGAAAGAGAAAATGCGTGTTGGATCGTAAAAAATATTTTTAGAAGCCTATATGGAACACACACACACACATACACACTTATATGTGTACACACACACGTATACGTACGTTCTCTCTCGTTTCTTTCTGACTCACGAATGAGATTTGAGAAGATTCTTTTTTATTCTCGTCATTCTCGAATATAAATTCTTATAAAATGCATCTCAATTGTGATGAAATAAAATTACAACAAAAATTGTACTTAAAGATTAAGGAGAGAAGGAAAAAGGGTAAAAAAATGGAAATGTAGGAACCAGAAATAAACTTTAAAGTATCGTCTTGACGTGTATATATATATTTGTTGATTTTTGTTTTTTTTTGTTTTGTTTTTTTTTTTTTATTGCTAGGAACGTTCGCTAATGTGAAAACTTTCATCTTAAGGACTCGTTTTCATTGCGAGAAGCGTCGGTATTTATGCAATGTCGCAAATGGGTCCTCGACGCGTTTTAGAAACGTTTAATGGGAAGGAAATAATGACCTAGTATGAAGAAGAAGAAGAAAAAGAAGAAGGAGGAGGAGGAGAAGGATGAGGAAGAGTAGAGGAACAAACCGGTTTTGAGTTAAATTCATCGTACAACTTGCCATTTTGTCGTAATATTTATCACCAATTAATGAGAAAATCTCATTTTGATTTAACCATTATTCGAATTAAATGTAAATTAATATTTATAAATTATTATTATTATTATTATTTCGTATATATTTTCTCGAATAACAAACATACTTGCAGCTTGAAAATATTCGTGGGGATTAATCCATTGCATAAATGGGGGAATCTTATATATAAAATTATTAATTATAAATATTTTTTATATCTTTAATTGTTTTTCTTATAACGAAGGTATAAAAATTAGCTTGTAAAAAATTAATTTTATTCAAGCTATAAATTATTATTCAGTTCATTTTTGTTATTACTTCAATGATCGTAGTTTATTCTTTCTCACAAATCTAGAAAATAAAACTGGGTTTACAATTGTAATTGTAATAATATAATAATAATAATAATACAAAGTTAAATTATAGATTTTTGATTTGCAAATAATTGTTTATTGGATGTTTGAATGCATATATTTTTATTATAATTATTATTTCGTATATATTTTCTCGTGTACCAAAGATGCAGCTTGAAAATATTCGTGGGGATTAATCCATTGCATAAAGGGAGAATCTTATATAAAATTATTAATTATAAATATTTTTAATCCTTTCAATTTTTTTTTGATACTGAAAGTATGAAAATTAGCTCGTAAAAAATTAATTTTATCCAAGCTTTAAATTATTAAGTTAATTTTTATTATTATTTCAATGATCATAGTTTATTCTAGCTTACAAATTAAGAAAATAAACTGGGTTTACAATTGTAATTATAATAATATAATAATAATAATACAAAATTAAAATTATAGGATTGTAAATTTGCATATAATTATTTATTAGATGTTTGAATGCATATATTTTTATTATAATTATTAATTCGTATATATTTTCTCGTGTACCAAAGATGCAGCTTGAAAATATTCGTGGGGATTAATCCATAGCATAAAGAGGGAATCTTATATATAAAATTATTAATTATAAATATTTTTAATTCTTTCAATTTTTTTTTGATACTGAAAGTATGAAAATTAGCTCGTAGAATATTAATTTTATTCAAGCTATAAATCATTATTAGTTCATTTGTATTATTACTTCAATGATCGTAGTTTATTCTATCTCACAAATCAAGAAAATAAAACTGGGTTTACAATTGTAATTATAATAATATAATAATAATAATACAAAATTAAAATTATAGGATTGTAAATTTGCAAATAATTGTTTATTAGATGTTTAAATGCATATATTTTTATTATAATAATTATTATTATTATTATTATTTCGTATATATTTTCTCGTATACCAAAGATACTTGCAGCTTGAAAAATATTTGTAGGAATTAATTCAACTCAAATGGAGTGTGGGGGGGAGAGTCTCATATACAAAATTATTAATTATAAATTATTATTCAGTTAATTTGTATTATTACTTCAATGATCGTAGTATATTCCTGCTAACAAATCAAAACAAATAAAACTGGATTTACAATTGCATTTGTAATAATATAATAACAATAATACAAAATTAAATTATAGGATTTTAAATTACCTAAAATTATTTATTAAATTTCAACAAAGATTTGGTTATATGCAATTTGGAATGCATATATTTTTAATGTGTTTTAATAACATCATTTGTACATCTTAAAACAATTGATTTAAAATAATGTATTACTACTATTATTATTATTATTATTATTATTAAAATCATTCGATTTTAATGCAGAGAATATTTTGGCATTAGAACATACACACACACGCACACACAAATATATGTACTAAGAAGTATAAAATTGAATTTATATCGATGTATATATATGTAAATCATAACAAGAAGTACAAGCTGGTATGCCAAAATTTCGATAGCTAAATAGAAAATACCCTATTCCATTTCGTAAAGGTGAAATATTTTAGTCCGAATTAATAGTTCAATTCGTTACAATTACCATATCGTTGGTGGAGTATTACGAAAAGTCCTTTTCTTTATCGAAATAACTAAAGTGAATTTTCAGTGGTCCATTTACTCTTCCCTTCCTTCTTCTTCTTCTTCTTCTTCTTCTTAAGAAACTTTGAATTTCGAGTTTCCTGGACGTTCTTGTTTTAGAATTTCTTAACTACTTGTTCGAACTTTACTTCATAGAAGTTTCAATACGCCGATTAACATTTTTACTCTTTAAAAAACCCCATTAAACGTACGTTTTCTGTCGAATATATTCAAGCACACGTGTGTACGTCAAGTTTTAATATTTGATTATTCAATGAGTGTTGAAGTATCTAATTTTCAATGTTACCTGAGTTACCATAAATTGCTATTAGGAATAAACTAAGTTCAAACACTTTCTACGGGGTCATTTACAAATAATATTAGGATCTTGAATAAGTTCTCGGCGTTTCTTAAAAAACAAGAGTTCTGATTTAAATCTTAATGATTTAAATGCTATGATTTAAATTTAAATTTGAAATAACATATATATATTTTCTATATTATTTATATATAAAATAAATGATATTTATTATTATTTTATTTAAAGAAAATTAACATAATGTTGTTTAATGTCAGATAGGATTCTGCTAATATTTCCTTCTGAACCTTTCATTAATTTATTACTCCACGTTTGCAAAGTCTTATTAAGGAAGTTTCATTAATTATTCAAACGTCGAATAGAGAAGAGACCTTTCGTGTAAGTTTAGGTATAACATATGTACTATAAGTATATATGTATTCTCATGCGATTGTTGTAAGTCTAATCGGATTGCGATCCAATTTTAATCTTCTAATTAGTTTAAGTATTTAAAAATCTACTTTATCAAAATAAAACTTAATACCATTTTTCAATATTTTAAGTAAATGTCTCTGACAAACCAAAAAATTAATCCGTCTCGTTTGATTAACAAAATTAATTTTTCTTAGATTAATTATCTTTAATATTCAATATATTTGGTTAATCCAATATATTAATTCAAACTTAACTAATTACAAATCTGTAATGTATTAGGTAGTCTAATATGAAATGGAGCAAATTTCAATTCAATTATGTGCATTCTATGCTCCATTTCATACTTGACAGCCAAATACTTTTAGGTTTTGTTCATAGTTTTGTAATATTTTATATTTCCTATAATTAATAATAATATTTATTATATTATCAATAAGAAATAAATAATTTATTTAACAATATTAATAATATATAATTAATAATTATTAAATAATTATTTATATAGTTGTTAAAATAATTTTTAGAATAAATCAAATAACAAATATTACATTTGTGTTTATACAATATAAATAGAAAATATAAATAACGTAATATATAGTAAATTGGGCTAAAACGTGATGAAAACAAACAAACCGTTTAATTTCATAGCTCGTTGGCTAGAATCCAAAAAGTGTCAAACGTGTAGGTTCGTTCGAATCATGTTGGATGGCTATCGTTCCTGGCTCCCTCCCATTGGTAATTCCCCTGCTACCACCAAATATCAAACCACTATAATCATCTTCTACTTGTTGCAAATAGGACGGAATTTGTTATTGGCAAAGTAACAGCTGGCCCATCGTGGAATCTTTCTTTTTCTTTTTCTGTTTTTTTT
>JACGTP010001479.1:0-10279 GCA_023678845.1 Mischocyttarus mexicanus | reverse complement strand
TCACCGCGTTATAGGAGGGTTGACTGTACACACACACAAAAATCACACTTACCATATCACATTACCACCATCAACAACAACGTCAGGGTCAATAAAGAAAAATTGTACGAGAGAAAGGGCTTTTGCTTTCTTTTGTGAAGAAAAGTAAAGGTAGTATACACGGAGACCAAGACTACTACTTCTTCTTCTTCTTCTTCTTCTTCTTGTTCTGAAGTCGTCGACCCAGGAATATATCTCTGAATCTGGGCCAAGCGCGTCTTTTTTTCTTCTCAACTCGTTTTTTAATTGATGATCCTGTTCTCTCTCTCTCTGTCTCTCTACACATTGTTGCTCCTTTAACAAACGTTCATATGCACCTCTCAATGCTTACCAATGCAATCTTTATGCATCTGGTAGTGTTGTTTTGTAAAGTGGAGAAAGAACAAGGAAAGAGAAACCTAAGAAAAAATTATCAAAACACACAATATTGCATACACACACACACATATATACACACACACACACACACACACATACACACAAGAAACAAGATTCTAGTGTTACAAATTCGTTGACATTTTCTGCTACGAAAATAATCTTTCGAAGAAAATCTTATTCCTATCTGTGATCGAAATATCCTAATTTTTGTTTTCCTTTCTATACTGATCACCATATTTGCTTCGTTATTTCATTTTCTAATCTAATTGCATTTTAAATGCAAAATTATTATTATTTTCCAAAGCTTATTGTTGGATAATTTTAGAAGACGATTTATTTGTTGATTGTTTAAGTAAATATTATAGATAAAAAAAGATTTCAATGAAATTCCATGGTAAATATTGTCACATTTGTTTTGTTTTTGTAACATAATCGCATTAAATTATTAGGTGTTGGAATTAATTCGTAGCATTTTTTTTTACAAAATAACGAAAAATTACATTATTGAAAATACTGCCCCCATCGCTTGCCACTACTTTTTCCCATTTTTCAGGTAACTGTCGAATACCTCGTCGAAAAAAATGCCAATTTTGGCAATCCTCATAAGATGTTAATTTTTCCCCTGATAAACCATGAGCCATTGATCGAAACAGGTGGTAATCCGAAGGGGCAATATCCGGAGAATACAGTGGGTGGGTTAAGACTTCCCATTTCAATGTTTCCAGGTATGTTTTCACTGGTTTTGCCACGTGAGCTCGAGCATTGTCGAGCAATAAAATAACTTTATCGTGCCTTTTGCTCCATTCCGGGCGTTTTGAAAAATAAGATGTGTTGTAAAAAAAAAAACACCTAATAACAGCTGATTTACGATAAATTCGTTTCTGAAGGTAAAAACAAAAAATACTGTAATAACCACGCCATCTCTCATCAAACTCTACGAATTAATTCCAACACCTAATAGAAAAGAAAAAAATTAAATGTTCGATATTACCAGGGATACAAATACAGTAATCCCTCCTATAACGCGGTAGATTCGTTCCGCGTAATAGGAAAACGTGTTTTAGGAGTATTCTCAATTGACACAATGTGCAGAGGTACGTGAAATTATCTATGAACTGTTAACTGTCAAACTTCAAATCATTATAAATTTCGCGTTATATGGGGGAAAACACGCGTTATACGAGGGACTGAAATCGCGTAGTATGAAAATGCGTTAAAAGAGTACGCGTTATAGGGGGGTTTACTGTACGTGGAAAATCCCCGCGTTATATGGGGGAAAACACGCGTTATACGAGGGACTGAAATCGCGTAATATGAAAATGCGTTATAAGAGTACCGCGTTATAGGAGGGATTACTGTAATGCGATAATGCACAAACATTGATCTTGTTTGTCGAAGAAATGTGAGCAGCTAATATTGATGAAGATTCTAATCGAAAAATTTTCCAAAATTCCTGAAAAAGTGTGTCCATATTTTGCTTGGTTAACATCGTTTATGGGACGGATATGTGCACGCACGTGTGCGTTTATGGTGTATACGTACACGATGCATGCGTGTACATATACCGTGTCGAAGGAAAGAGAAGGGTTACGACTTCCCGTCTTTCTCTCTATCTTTATTTCCCTCTTATTTTCTATCTCTCTCTTTCGTTCATTCTCTCTCATTCGAGCACGTTGTGCTGAAATCGTGTGCGCTTCACGGCCGAGCACGTGTCGATTCCGAAGGCGACAACTTCGTAACGAAATGAAACGAAACCAACACCAACGTTTGCTGTCCTCCTCTTCATTCTTTTTTTATTCTCTTTTTTTATTCTTTTACACGCCAACACTCTCTTCTTTTTCCCCCATTTTATTTTTGTTTATCAACGTCTATCGAAACATTTATCAAATACAAAATTTGTCTTTGTCATAATTTTCTTTTAAATATTCTTTTTTTTTTATATATTTTATACGTCCAATGTTCATTAATATTTTTTTTTCTTCGTCTCTATAGAAGGTCTCTTCTTTTCTCTCTTTCTCTCTCTTTCTTCGTATAAATGCAGTAAACCCCCCTATAACGCGTACTCTTTTAACGCATTTTCATACTACGCGATTTCAGCCCCTCGTATAACGCGTGTTTTCCCCCATATAACGCGAAATTTATAATGATTTGAAGTTTGACAGTTAACAGTTCATAGATAACTTCACGTACCTCTGCACATTGTGTCAATTGAGAATATTCCTACAACGCGATTTCCTATTACGCGGAACGAATCTACCGCGTTATAGGGGGGATTACTGTAATTGTACTTTGATAGGGGATAGGAGAAGGAGGAAGAAGAAGTAAAAAAAACTTTTTGATAGATCTCTAATCAATCTTCATAGACTTCTATTCGGTCTATAATAGTCGGCTTTGTTTCATCTAGATTGGGGTCCAATATATTCGTTTTTATTACTTTCGATGGAGAGAAGTTGATCTTCTTTAGAAGTAAATATATATAGATTGATTTTGCAACAACATTCATAATCCAACGCAAATTTAAATAAAGCAAAAAAAGCACCCAGTCAACCAATCAGTCAGTCAGTCAGTAAGTCAGACAAAGATGTTGATCTTCTTTAGAAAAAAAAATACATTGATTTTGCAACATTCACAATCCAACACCAATCTAAAGAAAATGAATACGAACGGTAAATACAATTAGAAAAAACTTACGAAAAGAAACCAAAAAACAGAGTCATTCGATCAGTCAGTCATTTAGTTAGTTAGTTAGTTAGTTAGTTAGTTAGTTAAGTTAGTTAGACACACAGACAGACAGACAGACAGACAGACAGTCAGAATCTCGTGACGCGACCTTGAATGACGTCACTGAGATCAATAGGAAGCATCCTTTTTCGCGGCGTTACAACCCGAAGAGAGCTACCTGAGCATGGATCTGCGTGACGTCACATGCGCAGTAACGCATTGCGCATGGTCTTTCAGCGAGGTACCGACAAGCGGCTAGTGGAGAAGAAGGGGTGGGTGGACAGGGAGGGAAATGAGGATGAGGAAGATGAAGAGGATGAAAAGACTGAAAGAGATACGGCACCAGCAACAGTAACAACAACAGCAACAGCAGCACCAGCAGCGATTACGTCTCTCGAGAAAAGAAGGAGAAACGAATTGAAAGAATTTACAGCATCGTATTTCGATCCTCTTCTTGATTCTCTAGGTCTAGAGCGGACTTTGACCTCGATAAAAGAAAGATATATATTCATATGTACCGAATAATATCAAAGAAGATGATCATATCTTTCTTTCTCTCTTTCTTTCATGCATCAACTTTTATCTTTTCTTTTAACTTTGACTTTTATTTTTGTTTTATTATTTGTCCATAAATTATACATCGTAAAAAGGAGTATTTGAGTTAACAAACGGATCTGAAACATTTTTGTTTTGTATTACATTAAAATAGAGCTAGAGAGAGAGAGGTATTGCGATATTCTCTTCTTACATATGCATGTATATATGCAAGCGCACGCGCATATGCGTGTGCCATCGTGAAACCGACTAGCGGCAACATCGCACACCGTTTGTCGGACTCTGGTGGAGTCACCGACTTTTCGAGGCCACCACCACCACCACCACCACACTACCACCATTACCACCACTACCATCATCATCATCATCATCATCATCATCATCGTCACCACCACCACTACCACCACTACCACACCACCTTCTCCATCACTACCACTACCAGTATCGTCTTCTTCTTCTTCTTCTACTTCTTCTTCTTCTTCTACTTCTTCTTCTTCTTCTTCTTTACTATCGCCATTTTTACTATCGTCGTCGTCATTGCAATCGTCATCGTTACCGTCATCGTCCCTGTCGTTGACTCTTATTCTTCTGTTATTCTTCGTTTTCAGAGTCATCGTCACGATTATCATCATCATCATCCTCATAATCATAATCATAATCATAATCATAATCAACATCAACATCATCATCATCATCATCATCATAGTAGCATATCTGTCCGTTTAAATCTATCGAGATTACGAGCGCGATCTATCGGAGCTGCGAAATACGAGCTCAAGGACGCTCCTCAACAACACTTCTCCTCATTCCTTCTTTGACCATGAATGTTGGTCGGTTTTGCAGAGATCTTCTGTCTTACTTTTTTCCTTCTTCTTCTTCTTCTCTTTCTTTTGCGTACGTCAAGGGTGGGCAAGTTCTTCTTCTTCTTCTTCTTCTTCTTCTTCTCTGTCGTAAACCGCACGGTCCGTCCGTCCATCCATCCGTTCTTTCTTTCTTTCTCTTTCACCATCAATAAATCCGTTCCCCCACGATTTAAGTTCATTAGGCACCACCGATTCCATGCACCTTTTTGCTAAAATAAACTAAACAAAAGCTATGTTCGGTTTAAGAGACAAGTTAGTTCACTACTGAAATAGGATGGTGGAGGTTGTGGTGAAGGGGGAAAGGGATCATCTTCTCTTACCTTGCCGGAACAAACAAATAAGAGTAGGGAGCCATATGCTATTCGAACAATCCTTCAGTTATCCCACCCCCACCTTATGTTCTCTCCAACGGTAAGTTCCTCTGACGTATTTACGACGTGTTTGAGGTAGTAGCAGTTTATTTATTTATTTATTTATTTATTTATTTGTCTCTCTCTCTCTCTTTTGACGGAACCATGATGAAATCTTTTTTTATCTTTCACTTTTCTTCCTCAAAGAAATAAGTTCTTTGAGAATCTCTCTCTTTGAGAAGATTTTCTTACCACGGCAATGGATGGTAGTGGTGGTAAGAGGAGGACGATGCACCGAACTAAAATGACTCATCTCGAACAGGATTGTCTCGTATTTTGCCTACTCTTTTGATCATCTTCCCATATCTTTGGCAATGCTTACAAACTTTAACAGAGAAAACCTCTACCCAATTTACCTCATTATGTTCTTATAACACAACTTTTATGACATTCATTTTATTCTCTATGTTTTTTTTTTACTTCTTTTTTTGTAGCATTGACCTGTAGCTGACTAGCACTTTTTCTGCTATATGAAATAATTAAATGACTATTGAAAGTAATATAGTTTTCCCGTTCTATGCGTTAACTCGTTGAAATGTGAGTTTGCATAGAATGATCGTTGTTTTTTTCTTTTTTAATGATCATTATTTAATAATTATTTAATAAATAATTATAATTTATATATTACAGTCTTCTTCTCTTTTACATCTTGCCTTATTCGGACGACTTGCTAATGTAAAATCGTCATTTAATTTGTAAACTCGTTTGAGATAAATCATTCTCGGTCGATAACTGTCCGATCGGTTTAAAAAGTGTTTTTTAAACCGATCTTTCCTTTTTTTTTTTTTCTTACAAATGCTTAGGAAAAAATGTTAAACGACCAAGCAACCGAGAGATATTGTTGCAACCAAGCCTCCTTCTACTCTTCTGTCTCTTTGATTGTGGTGTATTGTATATAGAATGGTATTCCAGAACACGTGACTATTTTGGTTTTAAAATGGCAGATGATGGAGGTCACCCAACCTGATTATTTTCTCGTTTGTCCGCCTTTGCTTCTGTGCCTATTTAGGTATTATCATTGCAATCATCGAATCGGATGAATCGCTAAAAACGAACGTCTACTATTTCCATTTTGAATTTTTCGTCGTAAGAGTCTTCTTCTTTCTAAATAATCATTCAAACGAAATTACTTGAAAAGAAGAAAAGTCACACGCCATTATGTGAATGTAGAATTTTCTTTACGATTATTTACGTATAATTTATTTTGTTTCTATTTCTAATGAAGCGTGTTCGATTGAAATTCTTCGAATGATTCATGATCGTTTAAAGGAGGAAAAGTCGAATCAGCGTTTCGTATTATCTATTTGTATATTATACATGTGTGCGTGAAATTGCAATGGCGTAGTAAAAGAAAAATCAAATAGTATTTTAATATTCGATAAAATCAGAAAATGAAGAATTCTTTGTATACGTTTTTTAAAAGTGTGTTTATTTTTTTGACTAATTTTTTTCTTTTCGAAAATCTCGAATAAACCCCCCACCCCTCAGGTGAAAGCTTTTGCTGCTGGCTACGTCCGGTGATATTTACGTTATACAAATTTTCTAGCAAGCATCGTCAGACGAGTCACATCTCGTTTCATTTTTTTCTTCAACATGAAGAAAAATGAGATTGCGTTTGTAAAAGTCGAAATGCGTCTGTGCGCGCATTGCATTCGAGGAGGAGTATGCGTCATTCGTATGAAATGTATTCTCATCGATATACGAATTTCTCGTTGATGATGCTACTTAATACTATTCGTTTACGTGAAAACTCTTACGATGATCGTTGAAGAAGGAAACATACAAAATTATAACGTTTAATAAAATTTATTTGAACATATATATATATTTTAATATTATTATTTGTAATTGAAAAAAATAAAAAAAAATATTTCTATTTTTCTTTTTACCGGATATTTCATCCTTCCTGTTTTTTTTTTTTATTATATTCCTCGAATGAGATAAAAAAGCTTCCTGTGCAAAATAATCAGATTTTCAATGGCTGTCAGCCAGTTAGTAGGTCAAACCTTTACCACGTGTATCGACTGTACACATTTATGTTTACTAAACTACATTTACACGTAGAAATGTATTTTCTGACAACAATTCTTTATCTTACAGATTCGGCACATCAGACAACAAGAGGGCTCGAACAGTCATGCCGTACAACAAGGGGAAGTATCTTCGTCGAATCCTAGCATATTGTCCAACGATCAAGTTGGTCCTATTCTATTGGAGGTACAACAAAAATGATAAGGATGCTTGCTTCTTGAACTGCTTTACTACTTATCCATTATTAATATTATTATTATTATTAGGTGTTGGAATTAATTCGTAGAGTTTGATGAGAGATGGCATGTTTTTACTTCCAAAAACGAATTTATCGTAAATCAGCTGTTATTAGGTGTTTTTTTTTACAACATATCCTCTTTTTCAAAACGCCCGGAATGGAGCAAAAGGCACGATAAAGTTATTTTACTGCACGACAATGCTCAACCTCACGTGGCGAAACCAGTGAAAAAACATACCTGGAAACATTGAAATGGGAAGTCTTAACCCACCCGCTGTATTCTCCGGATATTACCCCTTCGGATTACCACCTGTTTCGATCAATGGTTCATGGTTTATCAGGGGAAAAATTAACATCTTATGAGGATTGTCAAAATTGGATCGATTCATGGATTGCCTCCAAGGACGAAGAGTTTTTTGAAAGGGGTATTCGACAGTTACCTGAAAAATGGGAAAAAGTAGTGGCAAGCGATGGGGACAGTATTTTCAATAATGTAATTTTTCGTTATTTTGTTAAAAAAACGCTACGAATTAATTCCAACACCTAATATTATTATTATTATTATTATTATTATTATTATTATTATTATTATTACGTTTGATGATTAATTGAACGCAATCGTGCATCAACGTTCTTCTTCTTCATTTTGAGACTAATATTTAAAATAAGAATAAGAGAGAATAAGAATAAGAATAAGAATAAGAAGAAGAAGACAACAACAATCACCGCGTGTCGGTTAACAATCCGTAACGCTGCTTAGATCCCGATCTCGATCAATTATTTGCAGGAAGTTGTTAAAAGGAGAACAACTTGGGCCACGTAAGGAAATAGTACAAGCTATACTTGTATTATATGTTATGCTGATATCAAAAAGAATATTTCTAGTAAGATTATTAACAGCTTCCTACTGGATGATAGGCTTCTTGGGCTTTCCTTTTCGTTGCTATTATTTTTTTGGTTAGTGTTTTGAAATTTAATAATACTCTCTCTGTCTCTCTCTCTCTTTCTCTTATAGGTAACCTGTGTGTATGTGGGTTGTCTATATTTGTATTTCTTCATTTTTATTTATTTATTTATTTATTTATACATAAATAAATTATTATATATATATGTGTGTTTTTTAAATGATTTTTTTCAGGCGTTAGACGGTTTCCTGTTCGTCTTAAATAGCGAGGGACGAGTGGAATACGTAACGGATAATATTATTCAGTATATCAATTATACGAAAGACGATGTATTGGGAAAAGATATATATAATATTATACATCATGGAGACCATACCGTCTTCGTGCCTTCGTTGTTGCCCATGTCATTAGGTAATTATTTTGTAACAATCAAAATATGAATAATTCTGCTTTTGGTAAGTAATTATTTCATCGTTAGGATTTAATGGATATCCCATTAATCATCGTTCTTTTCTTTTTTTTATAAAAAACAATTAAGAATTAATTGAATTCTTAAGAATTTATTTCATTCTTGTTGGTAATATCTTATCAAATGATTAACTGGGTGATTAATATAAAGAATTTGTGTATATTCCTATAATTGAAAAGTTGTTAATTGTGCAAATTGATGATCGACTCCACGTATTTAAGATTCTTGAGAAATAGTATAGCATAAGGTTTATTAGGATCTTGTTGAATTTATTCATTAGAATTTGTTACAATTATTAATTAGGCTGGACGACCGAGCTGCAGAATCAAGTGACGAGGAATCGTACTTTCACTTGCCGCTTCCTGGTAAAGCCTCCCGATGAAAAAGACGAGACGATGGAGGAGAAGCAACAAAGGGTATCAAAATACGAGTCAATGCAAATCTGTTCGTCTCTTTTGTCAAGTTATAACGAAAGACTCGAGAGTGGTGATGTGTCCTCCGAATCACCAGACGTCGGTGGTCCTTGTTTAATGTGCGTTGCACGTAGAGTACCACCAAACGAGAAGCCCGCAACTTCACCGATCGAGCAATTCACTGTTAAATTGGATATTACGGGAAAAATCATCGCGGTCGATCTTAGTTGGTTGTCACCCCATTTTTTCAAGTATCTGAGCAAGATAAGGGTATGTAAGATTTTTATTCTTTACATTACAACTATTACATTACAATACAGTTAGTGGTGTTATCACGACGCTGGCGAGAGTGATTACCAAATCATTCAAGTCAAGCAGCCTAGGTACAAATAATACCTAGGATGGGGTGATGATCCCCGCTAACTTCCTCGAAGAGGTTAGCAACCTACCGGGGGTAAAACCTAATAGAAATTCCTCACAGACCCAACGAAAGTTGGAGAAAATACAGGACAGTGTCCTAAACTAAGAATAAGAATAAGAAGACATTACAATACAATACAATACACAATAATCATTCCGAAAAACTTCAGTCATTTATATCAGAGTTAAAAGGGGGTCGTGAATCTAGTACAAATTTATTTGAAATATCGCATATACATAAACATTATTTTTTAGTTTAAAAACCACACCATTATTTCTCTTTCGTTCGTTTTACTAAAGAATTTCATCGTTTTACAGGACATGGTCGGTACGATGATAAAGGATTTGTGCCACCCTCATGATCTCAATAGTTTAACTACACATTTGAACGATACGCTTCAAATTGGTGAGAGTACGAGCGCTATTTATCGACTGCGCGTTAGCCAAGATAAGTTCCTTAGTATACAAACGAAGTCTAAACTTTTCAAAGCGAATGTGATTAACGGCCACGAATCGGACTTCATGATGGCCACCAGTTCCATCATTGGGTAAGTCGAATTATTTTTTTCTATTTTTTTTTTTTTTTTATTCAAGTTTTATTCTAATCGACACACGACATTCGTTAAACCCCCAACCCCCCCGCAACCCCTCTCGTTACTACGAAATATTTCATTTCGATTTTGAAATAACAACGTGCCGATGATTCGTAATTAATTAGAACTATAATATTAGGCGTTAGGGTGTTTTGGTTTTCTTTTTTTTTTTTTAATATATACGTGTACATAGATAGATACATAGGAGTGTAAGTTGAAGTTTGCCGGTTTTACAGTAGGATGT
>JACGTP010001478.1:0-10280 GCA_023678845.1 Mischocyttarus mexicanus | reverse complement strand
TCCTGCTAGCGACATCCTACTGTAAACCCGGCAAACTTCAACTTACATTCCTATGTACACACATATATATATTGCTTTTTCGATTATAATCAAACTTAATGATCTTATTATGTTTGAAACTTTCTCTGGGATAATAAATTTGATTCTAACTCCGTGCAATTTATTTGACGTATCGACTCACCAAAATTTCCCTTCGTTCCCGAATATGGTAAAAAATTGCATGACATTCTTTCCGTCTCGTACGTCCAGCAAATTCGTTATGTCGGAAACGCGTATATACTCTTGGAAGTGTGGGTTCGGCTATACAACACTGGTGCACTCTTTCTATCTCTCTCTCTCTCTCTTTCTCTCTCTTTCTCTCTCTTTCTCTTTCTCTCATATATAAGCCACAAACATCCTTTCCATTCTATCCTGCCCATGACGCTGCTGCGTCTCGATTCGCAAATCTGTCCTACGCCGTTTCGAGCTCGGAATAAAATTTACGCTCTCGGAAAGACTAACGTAAAATTTCATCGTTTCTGTTTTTCTTTACTTTCCTTCCTACCTGTCATTGTTTCCCAAGTTTCCATGATTTTGCTTTATTCTAATATCCGTATTCCCTATTTGATTTACCCTGTTCAATAATTTACGAATACAACAAAATGTAAAAAAAAGAAAAAAAAGTAATTGTAAGAAAAATATATCCACGGAAATGGTATTTGACAATCCCGTTGTCACTCGGGTCTTGCCGCATAATCTCGTGTGTTTAAAAAATTCATAACAATCTTATACGTTTTCTGAAAGAAAACAAAATTTCATTCTGCGTTGACATTTTCATCTGTCTTGACTCATCCATTTAAATGCAAAAAAAAAATAAGAATTATTGGCTCGAAAACATTATTTCTTTCACACCGAAGAAAGTTTTCAAACGTGGATGAAAGTTAATAAAATATGACGTTACGATCTAAATCGCTTTTTCGGTATCCTCATTCGTCGTTTTCAGAGACGAAAACACTAGGATATTGATCCCTGCCCACTACAATGTCCGAACTCTAGAGTGGTATTTCTTTACGCGTTACAGTTCAGCGAGGCCTGTTGCCAACTTACGAGGAAACTTTCAAAACGTCCCACACAATATCGTGTTTATCTCTTCACGGTTTGCCTACGAGATATGAAGCGGAAGTTCAGTTGGTGTCGATATTGAAATTTTC
Organism: Mischocyttarus mexicanus; assembly: GCA_023678845.1. NCBI lineage: Eukaryota > Metazoa > Arthropoda > Insecta > Hymenoptera > Vespidae > Mischocyttarus > Mischocyttarus mexicanus. The sequence continues at coordinate 9,090 of JACGTP010001478.1, read as the reverse complement.
TTTCCACGGAAATGGAAGGAAAAGATAGCTTTGCCGAGTTTTCAAGTTGTCAAAGATTTTTCTTTTCTTCATTTGAAGAATAACATGAAATAATCTTTTCTAGAAAGAAAAATCTCAAATTGAATGTATTTTTGGTGTCGAATGCATTTGAAAACTATTCGTTCGATTGTAATGAAATTTTGCTGAGATATTTTTCACACGCTAACTTTTTTTAAAGGTACAATCATTTTACAATGATTCTTTAAGGTGTTTTTAATAATTATTGATAAAACAGAGAAAATAGTAGGTGCTAGAGAGAGAGAGAAGGAGAGTTAATGAGTAAATACATTCGTCTGATAAAAAACAACGGAACTATGAATGCTTGGATGTGTATGTGTGTTTATTTTGGATATCGCTTTCTTCAGATCGGCAGTAAGTCGAAAATCGTTTGCATATAAAATAAAAAAAAAAAGTAGAGAGCGATCACTTGCTGAGATGTATTTGATTATGAATCATTATGAAATATATTTCACATGAGATCTTATTTTAAATCCTTTCACTTTTATGGATGTAGCAAATGTTATTCGTGCGAATTATTGACGTGTCAAGTGTACGGTTAAAAAATTCTACACTACCTATTACCGATTACCTATTAAGATTTTTTGTTAAAAATTATTAATGTAATATGTTTAACACTAAACCTATCAAATGTTATTAAAATAAAGATTAAAAGTTATAGTAAGCTACCTTAGATGTACTTTTAATATCCAATTCTGCATATCGATATCCATAACTGCACTGTATCCATATATGCACTATACACACTCGCTCACATATGCAAATCACTTGAATATGAAGAAAACACGCACACACGTAAACTTGACGCGAAATAAATGACGTACTTGAATTAATATCCTTGTTATTCCTTCCGACGCTCGAAGAAGACTAACGATTATTACGAAAAGTAGTTCCGAATATAATCGATAAGTACCGAACATATCCGAAGGTCAATTACAAATCTAACAACGAAATGACAAAGGTTCGGTTGTCGACACCAGCCGAGAAACGACGGGGAGTACCAAACATAAACAAAGCATTGAACGCTCGACTAAGCCGGTAATAAAGGAATGTTTTTCTATGTATTTCATGTTTAACGAATTTCCTAGAAGTCACCGAGAGATTTAAACAGTATCGACGTTGAGCTCGTTTGACTTGGACGTACACCTTCGCCTATCTTTCTCTCAATACACTCAGTAAGTATGGGATTATTTCTATGTTTTTCTACAGCTGACCCACTCTTGTATCGTTGACCTACTTCTGTATTGCTGACCTACTTTTCTTACCAATGACTTACTTTTAAATAGCTGCTTTCTATTTCTAATAATTGATTTTTATTTGATTTCTTAATATTTAGATAATTAATAAGTATATTTATGAATGATTTATTTTTATTAAATCGATTATTTAAAAATTCTTCCATACGTATGCATTAGAATTAATATTTGATTATGAAAAGTAGTTACGAATGCATTCGACAGGTACTGAACGTATACAAAGGTCAATAAAAAATCTAACGACGAAATTTGTAATAGAATAGAAATGACAACATTCGGTTATCAATACTGGCTGTAATTAAAGAATGTTTTTCTATGTGTATTTCATATTTAACGAATTTCCTAGATTTCACCGAAAGATATAAACAGTACCGACGTTAAGCTCGTTTGAATCGGACGTACATCCTCGCCTATCTTTCTCTCAATACATTCAGTACGTATGGGATTATAATTGTATTTTTGTACAGTTTACCTACTTTTTTATCACTGAACTATTTTTCTCAACAGTGACATACTTTTGGACAACTGTTATCTATTTCTAATGATAGATTTTTATTAATTTTTTAATATTCAGATAATTAATAAATAGATTTACGTATATATCGATTTATTATTAATTTAATCGTTGTAGTAAAAAAAAAAAAAAAAGAAAGGAAAAAATTTAACGAGCGTCTGAAACGCTTTCACCTGTCTATTAAATAATGAAGAAAAAAAGAAAAAGAAGAGGAAAAAAAAATGTCAAGTACATTCGACGATTTTACGACCCAATTATTTTACAATACGAAAAGGATGTAATTAATTATCAGACCGAGAGGGGCTCGTAAACCGTACGAGCACACTGTCGTTTACCCTCCGTCCACCCGTTTTTGCACCTATTCCGTTGTATTTTACAACGATTCGACTCTATTGTTAACAATGCGTGCACGGATTGTACATACATACGGTCCGTTATATTCTCATTTTCCAACGGCAACGTGCCAAGTACCCTCTTGCAATTTAGTATAATTGCAATTTAACAGTTTTCATCCACGTTTCAAGTAGAGCAGGATACCTGCAGTTAACTTCGCTAAAGCGCACGTATTATGGCTATTTGATTGTAATGGGACGTAAGGTAACACGCGTGTAAGTCTATTATATTCGAGATTACATCAATTTTGTTTCAATTTCATTCATTTATGATGTCAACTCTCGCATAGATAGATTTTATTTGTTGAGTAACAATGTGATATAGGGTGTATCATTATTGACAGATACAATCTAAAAAACGAATCCTCATACTAACTAATTTATTAGATGTTGGAATTAACTCGTAGCGTTATACTAAAAATGACATGAGTTTTAAAGTATTCTGTTTTTACCTTCAGAAACAAATTTATCGTAAACCAGCTCTAACAAGGTTTTATTTTAACGACAAATATTATGTTTTAATTGTTAATAACATCATGTTACTATTATTTCAATATGTTGAGGTTTATCCCAAATAAAGTGTTTTTGCGGGAACGGCACAAAAGAACAAGTTTTTTTACATCGTATTGTTACTAGTGATGAAAAGTGGATACATTATGACAATCCTAAGCGTAGAAAATCATGGGTTAAGCCCGGACAACCATCATCATCAGTGGCAAAACGCAATATTCATGGATCTAAGATCCTCCTTTGTATTTGGTGGGAATTAACAAGGTGTAGTTTATTATGATTTGTTAAAACTCAATGAAACTATCACTGGGGATCGCTAGCGGTTACAATTGATGCGTTTGAGCCGTGCATTGAAGAAAAAACGGCCGGAATGGAGCAAAAGGCACGATAAAGTTATTTTACTGCACGACAATGCTCGACCTCACGTTGCGAAACCAGTGAAAACATACCTGGAAACATTGAAATGGGAAGTCTTAACCCACCCGCCGTATTCTCCGGATATTGCCCCTTCGAATTACCACCTGTTTCGATCAATGGCTCATGGTTTATCAGGGGAAAAATTAACATCTTATGAGGATTAGCAAAATTGGATCGATTCATGGATTGCCTCCAAGGACGAAGAGTTTTTTCAAAGGGGTATTCGACAGTTACCTGAAAAATGGGAAAAAGTAGTGGCAAGCGATGGGCAGTATTTTCAATAACGTAATTTTTTACTTTCATTTCAAATAAATCGTTATTTTGTAATAAAAAAACGCTACGAATTATTTCCAACACCTAATAATTTTTTTCTTTTCGAATTAGTAGTTTTTTTTTTATGTAGAATCATTCATTACAGGAAACTCTGTATATCTCTTATCGTTGTTATAAATCTAGTAACATAGAGTCTAGTAACATTTGTATACGCTATGTATATCTTGTTAATTCTACATTGTACGAGAGAAATCTTTTTACTTCAAAGTTATATCCTCTCTAGTAAGATTACTTGTGTCGACAAACATTGTCGAAGCAAACGACGACGTTGGTTCGTTGAAGTCTTTGATGATATTTCAATCCACCCTTCTTTCCTCCCCCCCCCCCGTCGCCAGCTCTAAGATCAATAAAGATTTACATGTTACTATTCGAAATTGGATTTTCTTTTTAACTTTTTTGAAATTAAAAATTATCGATATTTTTGAGATTGGAAAAAATTGCTCGAGATTTTAATAAAAATCTATTGAAGAATTTATAAAATTATTCTAAATGTAGACAAAATAAATAAATTCAATCTGTCAGAGATTTCTTGGGGATTTGTAAAGAAGTATATCGTAAGGCTAGCGAGAAAGATATTTGATGGTATTTTAAATTAGAGATAGAATAGATGGAAAATTTATTAGCAACACGATTGGTTCTGGAATTCACCGATGGACTAACCGTTGGCACGTTTTATGACGTTCCTACTATGGTGGAATCGAAAAAAGAAAAGTAAGTACGAAGAAAGGACTCGGTTGGCGTTTGCTAGAGGCAATCAACTTTTCACTTTTCGAAAGATCATAAAAATCTTATGACTCGGTTTGATTTCAACCCAACTTAGCTCTTTCCGATCTTTGAAAAGATTTTTTCTTTTTTTTACCTTTTCCTCCTGCCCCCTGTGTTCTCTCGACGTTATCACACAGAATTAAATCCTAATCCTTCATCTTTATCTCTTTTTCACTAATTTTACTCATTGGAAATATTCTCCTTGTGAAAAATAGAAAAAGTAGAAAATGAAAAAAATAAAGAAAGGAAAAAAAGGTAAACTTTCTTTTAGTCGAGAGAGAGAAAGATAGAGCTCGTATTCTCAAAAACTAACGAGTTCTTCTTTTAATCTTTAAAGCGAAAGAGAAAGAGAGAAAGAGAGAGAAACTCTACATTCACGTTGATATAAAAGGCCTTTGGCGAAAATCAACGAACTTGGATTTGCGAAACGCGTAACTGTAATCGGTTAATACGATTTCCCTGAATTAACGTACTCGTATAAACTTCAACGTAGCCATTGACTTGAATACAGTCTATTTGAATTAGTTGGAGTTATATTATCATTGGTTATTCGAAAATATTTTCAAGTAACAATAACGCCACAAGTTAATGCTTCCTTTATAAATGTCAAATGTTTCGAATATAAAAAGCAATGTTAATTATGTAATTCAATTTCATTTCATAATTTAAGCAAATCAGTAAAGAATTATAATCACGTAATAATTACGTATTTCACGAATTAACGAGTTTCATTAATTAATCCAAACGTGGACATAAAAAAAAAGAAGAAATGTTAAAGTAATTAAAAATATATTCCTTGTATTACTTCAAAGTAATTTTCTTAGGTTAAATAGTTGTTTGAGTAAGAAAATCTTCCAAGAGAATTCATCTTCAGTAATCTTGGACAAATATTAACATAGTGTGTATGTGTGTGTGTTTGTATGTTTCTGTCTGTAATAAAAATGAAAAAAATATGAAAACTGTAAAAGTTGAATGAGAAAGCTAGGTACATATATTTGAACTAAGAAACATTCAAATGAGAAATGTTATACTTTGAAATATTTATCGTTGCTATATATGGATCGTCTATTTTGAAAGTGGTGTAAGTCCAATTTAAAAAAAAAAGAGATATGACGTAATTTATGCTTAATTTAGTGTAAACTTTTTCTTTATAAGTAGTTAGTATTTAATATCTTAAAAAATGCCAATGCTTTGTTCAATTCAAAATTGGCCGGTAAAAGAAATTGCGTAACCATTGATTATGAAAGTGGTGAAAGTTCAATTTCCATAGACAGGTGACAGGGTTAGTTGCCACCGGTGGATTTATAATTGACAGAAAAACAAATTAACGAAATTATAGAGATAGAATATTCATCAGATAAGGATATTGATACTGAGAACTTGAATTCTGCAAGAGAAAATAAAGGGAAATATACGCAACGAATAAATAAAATTAAGCGAAATTCTGGACAAGAGAACTATACAAAAAAAAGGAAAATTCATTCCAGGAAAAAAATGTCAATCCAAAAACTGTAACTGGTCGAAGAAATACATAGAACGCGTTAATGAATCAGAACGTAGAGCAATTTTTGTTAAATTCTGAAATATAGGCCATTTTAATAAACAAAACGTATTGCTCCAGTGTAGTGTTCAACGTAAAACTGTAAATAGAAGAAGGCCAAGAAATCATTCGGGCATTTTGAGGGCTTATGCTCATCAATTTCACCTGGCCACTTCTCGTGGAAACATTTTAGTGTGTAAAAAGTTTTTCATGAATACTTTTAACATATCTACTGGTCGAATTGATCGTGTCTTAAAAGCGCATGATAATATTTCGAAAGACATGCGTTGACAAATGGATAGCTGTTGCAAAAGAACTAATGAACTAATGACAATTACAGTGATAGAACACGTCAAAGTTTTCCGACATTTCAAAGTCATTATACTCGATCCTAAAATCCAGAACGGATGTTCTTGAATTCTGAATTAAACGTAAGAAAAATGTTTAATTTGTACTTACAAAAATGTAAGGAAAATAACTTGAGTTCGGTTAATGAATGGGCGTACACACTCCCACATGAAGAGCATAAATAATTAATAATACCAATATCTTGTGTTAAGTTTAACAATATATAAATATAATTAACGTTCAAAATAAAAACTACTAATTCTATTTTATTTCTTGTCATTATTTATAAACAAAATTGAATTAATATGAAATATATTTGAAGTAATATTTGTTATTTCTAAATTGAAATTAAATGATATTTGCAATTGAGTAATTACGAAAGTGGTGTAAGTCCATTTGCAGCCTGGAAATATATGTTATTTTAGTTAAATTTGCCTAAAAGAAATGTATATAATCAAATGACATATTGATAAATTATTACAAACATTCCCAGACTTTATATAATTACCCTATATTTTTTAATTGTCAGATTTGCTAACATTTAATTTTCTCGAAACTAAAGAAAATGGACTTGCACCAGTTTCAAAATAAACGGTCCATATATATATTATCTATCTTTTATATAAAACATTTTTAATATATGTATTCTTCTCCTGAATAAATAATCATTTAATAGAAAATCTTTCATTAAACAAAGAGAGAGAGAAATAAAAAAAAAAGAGACTAATTTAATCCCACATATTGAATGAAGAATCTCTTTGAAAATACTATTTTATGTCTACAATATATTATTATTAGTTGTTAATTAAATGAATGCACATTTATAAAAATTTATCGATAATCAATATTTTACTGCCTTAATATATATATTCATAATCAAATTACAGCTTTCACGAACTATAGTTAACGTTTATCGTAATAGAATTTAATCAATGTTTCGAAATACCTATGAAGAAAGTATATTAACATTAAATAAAAGTTAAATCGATCTAATTAATTATTACTTCGATAGTATCGTCAATGAAAATGCGTTAAGTAAATTTGTATACATATATCAAAGTGTAATCCCATGAAAATAAGAGGAAAAAATGACATACCTGAATTTGGTTGGCCATTATTATTGGGTCTTGCAGATGGTGCACCATCCCTGGCCTCAACCTCGAGAGCATAAGCACCTTGTTTCTCACGATCGAAGACTATTTTAGTAAAAATCTCACCGGTTTCTCGGTTAATCTCGAAGTAATTCTTTCCTTCGTTCCTGTCACTGTCCACTATATAATACATGACCTGTAAGGATAAAGAGAAATTTATGGCTTTTATTTCTCCCCATAATCTGCTATCGATTTATTATTCTGTATCTAATATGTTAGCAGTGTACGTATGTGTATATGCGTGTGTATGTGTGTGTGTGTGTGTAAGCGTGTAAATGTAAATAAAACAGAAACGTAGTGAATATCATAGAAACGAATTAAATATGAATGACAATTCCATTCCCAAATCAATTGTTTCAACGTACAAAATACTGGCTATTAATATTCACGAATAAAAAACAGACCTTAAAAGTCCAACCTAATCAATCTCCTAAGACTTTTCTTCTTTTATTTTATCGCAATAAAATCTGTTCTATTTTCTTTTAAGTACGGAAAAAGGAAGAAAAAAAAATGTCCCTCACACCCAGACACTTGGCAGAAGAGACCATCGATTTTGTCCGATGCAATTAGAGAGATTGGAAGAAATACCGGAATTTCGAATCTTCTTCTTTTCTTCCTTCCTTCTTATTTTTCTATTTCTTATAAATTGTTCGCCGAATAATTATTTTCTATCAACAATGCGAAGATATGAGATTGGATCATTCGAGGCGAATAAAAGTGCACTTTCTGATGTTCGGTAAGCGCAAATAATTTTTCCTATTCGGTGGATAATGTACGATAAATAATTATGCAAGTAGAAATGTGCACCTTTAGTTTCTTTTAATGAGAAATTGAAAAATACAAGCATCGCAAGTTAGGAATGAAAGTATAAATATATGTAAACGTCTGGGCTTATAGTTATGTTATTATTGCTAAGAGATGTAGGTTTGAATGTGTTTAGCAGCTGCATAAGTGTGAGAGCCGTGCGGATGTTTATTAGATTGTTAGGAAAGTAATTTCGTTTTTTCCCAACAGTGGGCCCAATTGTATTTTTTCACAGCCAATTTCACACTTAAGCCGCATAATCATTATATTGTTTAACAGCTGATATAGTAAAGCTTGTTTGTTAAAAATTTTGTTTGATTCTTTGGAATAGTTTCTGTTTGGTGTCCTATCAAAGATAGAAAATCGAAAGCATTTTCGGCATATTTTACTCTTCTACTATTGAAAAGGTAAAAAATGCAGTTCAAGCAAGGCAAAAATTATGTGATGTGTATGGAGAAGATGTATTAATCGAACGACAATGTCAAAATTTGTTTGCAAAATTTTGTTCCGGCAATTTCGATGTCGAAGATGCACCACGTTTTGGAAGGCCTGTTGAAGCCGATGAAGACAAAATAAAGGCATTGATAGATGCAAACCGCCGAATAATAAATCGTGAGATTACTGAGAGGTTAAATTTGTCGAATTCGACCGTTCATGATCACATAAAACGACATATCTTAATTTCAAAACCAAAAAAAACGAAATGACTTTCCGAACAACCTAATATTTAGTATATCGATATCTAAAGATAAACGAACAAAGAACATGGGCGGTATGCGAACCGTTCAAAAAGAAGGCGATGCTACGGTGTTAGATGGAAAGGGATATAAGGAGCGCAGACCAATACAAAGGTCGGGGCTCACTTTTTACGAATTAGTCTTACGTGTTAGTTGAGAAAGAATCGGGAGTATTATGTTGAAGTTGTGAGTCGTTATAAAATAAATATATATATCAATACGAAACAGTCGTCTCTGAAGTTCTCTTACGAAACCCTTCTTATGCA
>JACGTP010001477.1:0-10286 GCA_023678845.1 Mischocyttarus mexicanus | reverse complement strand
CTGTAAGCTGAAAAAACCCTTACGCAACCTTTTAATGTTTTTACTAAAAAAAAATCCAACTGTTTTAGATTTATCTTTGATTACCCATGTCTTATCCTTGAGTAAACCTTTACTAAACTATACTAAAAGCTTCTTTGAACCTTAGCCTCCCTGCCTATGATTTTGTTTTGACTTTACCATAACTTTTCGCTGAGAAATCCCTGACGAACCTTTTAATGTTTTTACTTAAAAAAACTCCAGCTTTTGTTGATTTATCTTGGATTAACCGTGTCTATTCCTTGAATTAATTATGACTAAACCATACTAAATGCTTCTTCGAACCTGAGCCTCCCTGCCTATCACTTTGTTTTAACTATTCCTTAACTTTTCGCTAAGAAAACCTTGACGAAACCTTTTAATGTTTTTACTATAAAAAACTCCAACTTTTGTGGATTCATCTTGAATTAACCGCGTCTAATCCTTGAGTTAACCTTGACTAAGCCATATTAAAAGCTTCTTCGAAACTTAGCCTCCCTGCTTATCACTTTGTTTTGTCTTTAACTTTACTTTTTGCTAAGAAAACCCTGACGCTAACTTTTATTGTTTTTACTTCAAAAAACTCCCAATGCTGTTGATTTATCTTAAATTACCCGTGTCTTATCTTCGAGTTACCTTTAACTAAACTATACTAAAAGCATTTTTGAACATTAGCCTCCCTGCCTGTTACTTTGTTTTGACTTTATCTTAACTTTTCGCTGAGGAAACACTGACGCAACTTTTTAATGTTTTTACTAACAAAAACTCCCACTGTTAATGATCTATCTTGGACAAACCGTGTCTTATCCTTGAGTTAACCATGACTAAACAATACCAAAAGCTTCTTTGATCTTTAGCCTCTCTGCCTATCACTTTGTTTTGACTATTCCTTAATTTTTCGCTGAGAAAAACTTGACGAAACCTTTTAATGTTTTTACTTGAAAAAACTCTAACTGTTGTTGATTTATCTTAGATTAACTGTGTCTAATCCTTGAGTTAACCATGACTAAACCATACTAAATGCTTCTTCGAACCTGAGCTTTCCTGTCTATCACTTTGTTTTGACTATTCCTTAACGTTTCGCTGAGAAAACCTTGACGAATCCTTTTAATGTTTTTACTATAAAAAAACTCCTACTTTTGTGGATTCATCTTGAATTAACCGCGTCTAATCGTTGAATTACCTTTGATTACGCCATATTAAAAGCTTCTTCGAACCTTAGCCTCCCTGCTTATCACTTTGTTTTGACTTTTCCTTTACTTTTTGCTGGGAAAACGCTGACGCGAACTTTTAATGTTTTTACTACAAAAATCAGTAACTGTTTTTGATTTATCTTAAATTACCCGTGTCTTATCTTTGAGTAACCTTTAACTTAACTAAACTAAAAGCTTCTTTGAACCTTAGCCTCTCTGCCTATCACGTTGTTTTGAATTTACCTTAACTTTTCGCTTAGAGAACCCTGACGCAACCCTGACTCAACCCTGACGCAACCCTTTTTTTTTTTTTTTTTTTTCTCGTCAAGAGGAAAACCTTCATAGGCACCCCAGGCCCGGATGCCTGGGATAGTGTCGGATTCAGTCCAGCTGGGATTCCAACCTAAAGAAGGGTGGTCCTAGGTGGACTACCTACCGACTAAAAACCTCCTGCACACTCACAACATGCAGACACACTGGGAGAGGACGGAACCTCCGAGGAATAACTTCATCCTCTCCCACACTACAAGGCAAGACGGTATCGTTCTTGCCTGACACACTCGTACAGAACACATCTACACATTTATTATTTACAAAGGTATGACGCACTCGCACAACAGCACACTCACACACGCACTCGCAACGTCATACCGGCTTAAAAACTACCCGGCTAACAGCGGGAATTACCCTAACTAACTCTAAGCTAAAGAGAGGGACCTAATGTCTATATATACACTACCCCACTCTATGGTATCCTTAACCTAGCCCGCAGTGGACGTCGGAGACCTGGCCGCAGCACACGGCGCTGCCTTTCCCGTCGTCTCTCCTCATCCTCTTTCATACCCATCACCTCACCCGCAAACTGCACAAACGCTCTCCACTTGTCCGGATTCCTAACAGCCAAGCCCACGACACGCGGTAAGGAAATATCCCTCCCGGTTGCAGACTGCAAAACCCCCCGCTGTTCTGCCCAGCAGGAGCATGCCATCAGGGTGTGATCCGCATCATCAAAAGGCTCGTCGCAGTGAAAGCACCGCGACGGCTCCAATCTCCTTATTCGGAATAAGTACGCTGAGAAGCAGCCATGACCAGTCATAAGCTGGGTCGAGTGAAAGGTGACCCCAAGAGAGGCCACCCCTCCGACCCATCGGTCCAGAACCGGAGCCACCGCTAGCCGCACCCGCTCACCCGGTGCCCCAGAACCAATTAAACCTATCTCCTCCTCCTTCCAGTCGGCAATCGCCCTCCTCTTGGCAGCCATGCACGCAATTACCCGAGCACGCAGAGGAACGGACTCCCCTGAGGCCCTGACAGCCACGTACACCTCCGCCAAGCGAGGGGCAAGATGATGAAGAGGAATGACCCCCGCCACCATCATTACCGAGTGGAAGGATACAGTCCTATATGCGGAGCACACCCTGATAGCTATCCTCCTCTGGATCGCATTCACTATCTTGCGAATCCTTCTATCTTCTACCACCACCTGCCACCAAACCGGTAGCCCGTACATTAGTACAGAGTGGAGAACGTTTGCATACAGCCTTCTAATTCTGATACCCGGACCATGTAGGTTCGGTAAAATCCTAGCAATGGCCCGGGTCATTCCATTCACTCTCGGAGCCAGGGACTCAAAGTGGGGCCTAAAGCCCCATTTAGAATCCAAGACCACGCCTAGGTACCTTATGCTACGCCCAAGGCAAACCTCGGTATTGCCAACTCTAATCCTAGCTCCAACACCCCGCCGCCTTTGACGAAGAGCAGACGCCGGAAAGACCATCGCCTCTGTCTTTTCCGCCGCCACTTTGAGTCCCAGGCTCTTAATCACTCGCACAAGCACACAAACATCCATACCAGCATTCTCAACCGCAGCGTCCAGGTCCCGCCCACACGACAGCAAAACCGTGTCATCGGCGTAACAGACGACACAAGATCCACACGGCAAAGCAGTCCTAAGTACACTGTCATAGGCAACGTTCCACAGTGTCGGCCCGAGAACCGACCCCTGCGGAACACCGCAACTAACTCTCCTTCTCGTCATTTTCCCCCCACGCACAGGGAAGACTATCCAGCGATCCGATAGATAGGATTCCAATACCCGCCGCAGGTACCCCGGCACACCATTATCCCGAAGCGCCTTTATAATCACACGCCACGGCACAGAGTTGAAGGCGTTCTTGATGTCAAGAGAAACCATAACTGACACCCCGCCACCAGAGAGCCCCTCCCTCACTATCTCTCTAACACGCGTTATAGCATCCAACGTGCTCCTTCCAGCCCGAAAGCCATACTGGTCGGGAGAGAGACCCCCCAGCACAGCCAACACCCCGTTAAGACGCGACACCACCACTCTTATAAAGAGCTTAGCCGCCTCGTCAATCAGGCAAATAGGCACCCTGACGCAACCCTGACGCAACCCTTCTTTTTTTTTTTTTTTTTCGGCAGGAGGAAAAATCTTCATAGACACCCCAAGCCCGATTTCTTAGGGTAGTGTCGGATTCAGTCCACTTGGGATCTGCTCTTAGAGGGCAGTCCCAAGTGAACCACCTACCGACTAAAAGCCTCCTGCTTAGAAACTAACGCTTAATATTAAGAAGAGGGTGGTAAGTCCTTTCGATTCCTTCACACTTATTCTCTATTAACAAGCATGGGGAGGGATATTTTCCCCAGCTTCCTTACGCTACACTAAATTATAAGTCACCGCCACCAAAAAAGCATGCAAAGCCTTATTACCTATTATATAAGTATAATCTTATATATACAACTAACTAATTATATTTACATACACATACTTTTAGGCATAATGCCTATTTATCTAACGTAACCTAGCGCGGGGTGGGCGAGGCCTACGTCCTCTAAGTGACCACTCCCGTTTTCTCTCCTCATCCTCTTTCAGACTCATAACGAGTCCTAAAAAGGACTGGAAGGCAACCCATCTCCGCGCGTAATCGAGGGTGGTCTCGACCACAGCACGAAGAGGATAACCCTCCCATTCATCCACACTCACGCTTAGCTCATTCAACAAAGCACTCCTCTGCTCTGCCCACGCAGGGCAGGCCACCAGCGTGTGCTGTGCATCATCAAATGCACAATCGGCACAGTGATAACACCGTGCCGTGCGACTTTTCCCTATTTTGTAAAGGTAAGCAGGGAAACATCCATGCCCGGTCATCAGTTGAGTGACGTGAAAAGTCGTACTGAGAACAGCAGACCTACCAATCCACTCATCCAACCTTCGGGCAATGGCTTGCCTCACCTGCTCGCCTGGGGCCATCGTGCCCAGCAAACTAATCTCCTCCGCCTTCCATGCAGCAATTGCCTCCCTCTTAGCTTTAATGCCAATCAGAACCCTCAGCCGGGGGGGACAAATCCCACCCGCATTCCGAGTAGTCCAAAAAGCTTCGGCCAAGCGAGGTGCTAAATGATGAAGCGGGATTACTCTCGCAATCATCATCGCTGCATGAAAGGATACTGTCCTATAAGCACAGCACACCCTGAGAGCCACCGCACGCTGCAGGCCATTCACCCGTTTTCTCACACCTAAGTCATCCACAACAGCGCGCCACCATATCGGTGCCCCATATAGCAGCATCGAATGGATCACGCTGCTGTAAAGACGCTGCTTACTTTCACACGGCCCGTGCAGATTCGGAAGGATCCTACACAAGGCCCACACCACCCCCCGGACTCTCGGAACGATCTTCCCAAAGTGGGGCCTAAAACTCCATTGTGAGTCAAGGGTTAGGCCCAAGTAATTCATACTTGTCCCAACCTCAATACTAACACCTCCCACACATACCCGAGAGGAATTTTTCCTGCGTCCACAGAGGGCGGAGGCAGGGAAGACCATGGCTTCTGACTTATGTACCGCCACTTTTAGGCCGATAGCCTCAATAGCCCCGAGAAGGACCGCGACATCCTCCTCTGCTACTCTAATTGCATCGGCAAACGTGCCCCCCCCCCACCTCCGGAGGTACTCTGGCACATTCATGTCAACTAAGCTATTAATAATGACCCCCCAAGGTAGAGAATTAAATGCGTTCGATATGTCGAGAGAGATCAATACCGACACCAATCCCACCCCACTATTGCCCTCTACAGTACTTCGAACTTTCGCGATCGCGTCTATCGTGGAGCGACCCACCCGGAAACCATACTGGGCTGATGATAGTAACCCCCCCGTTTCCAAAAACCTTATTATCCGCCCGGCTATCACCCGTTCATATAGTTTAGCCAACTCATTAATTAGGCAGATGGGCCTAAAGGACACGGCCCCACTATTATTACCACTTAACTTTTTGGGTATTAGAACTAACTTCGCAGCACGCCACTGTCCCGGAAACGAACATTCACCTATAAGGTGCGTGAAGCCCCGCACTATTCCTCCTGTCCAGTACTTCACTGCTCGCTTCACCACTATGCCCGGTACCCCATCAAGTCCTGGAGCCCGCGCACCGCCGATCTTTGACGCAGCGATCATTAGTTCCTCCCCCGAAACACCAGGACCGCTCTCACAAACGCCACTTTCACACGAGATCGGGGAGGGCACCGCCGGCCACGGAAAGAGCCCATCCAGTACCCCGTCGAGCACCTCAACCTCAAGGGTCTCAGTGATCGGCGGAGCAGCTGGACGAAGCTTCCCCATGACCAGACGATACGGCCTCCCCCACGGATCGCTATCCACACTGGCAGTCAAGTCCCGCCAAGCTTGCGCCTTTGCGCGCCTAATTGCTGCGCTCAACTCCTTTTTTGCACCGGACCAAACCTTCAGGAGCCTCGCAACCTCCTCCTGAGTTCTCCTATATTTGGCCCTCACCCACTTCCTTCTTGCACAGTTCGCGGCACGTCTGAGTAGCGAAATCTCCTCACTCCACCAATGGGCTACTCGCCTCCCACCAGTAGCGCGCACTCTCGGCCTTAATGCCACCTTGCAAACTTCCTCTAGAGTCTTTTCAACGTGCTCTATCTGAGTACTTTCCCATTCCTGCAACCAATCGGTGGCTGCAAAAATGGCTTCCAAAAAGTCCTCATCCAACCCCCTCAACGACCATTGTTTATAATATCTTTCCCACCCTCCCCGCTCGGGGAAGCTGCGGGAACCTACAACCCCGCACTCTATTACTAACTTAATCAATTTGTGGTCCGAAAGAGTTTCCTCTCCGTTCACCCCCCACCCCAGAAAGCGGCCACTAATAGCCGGAAGACCCCAAGCAAGGTCTACCACGGACTCCCCTTGAGGACGCACGCACGTGGGGTGACCAGCACGGTTGAGCAACTGGAGGCCCAAACGCCTAGCCCATCCACGAAGCAGCTCACCTCTGAGGTTACCTCTTTTGCCAGGGTCCCACATAGCAGACCTGGCATTGAAGTCCCCAACTACAAGAACCCAACGCGTCCCTGCTCCGGATACCAACCCTTCCAGTTCCCCAAGGAGTTTCTCAAAAGCATTGATCCGCTCACTCGGCGGGCAGTATACAGATACTACGATACCCCCATGATACTTAATCGCAACAAAGAACAAACCCCTCCGTACGAGGCTGCAGGTCCTTTCACCTCCACCGAGCAAAATCGCAGCCATGGGATGTCCTTCCTGGGACACGAACCACCTCGCATCCCCCTCAGGAACATACCATGGCTCCGCTACTACCGCGAGACCCGCCCGCAACTCAGCCATGCGCTGCGACAACAAGTCCTGAGCCCGACGCGCATGGTTGAGATTCACTTGTATGATATTTACACGCCTACTTCCCATTATTATCGAGCTGTGAAGGGGCCCCCACTAACTCAACACTACTACCATTCGGAGCACAATCCGGTATACACTCCGATATCTCCATGCCAACATTGTTGTTAGCATCGCCACTCACAGTTGCAACAGCACTGTTCACTCCCGTTTTTTCGGTTGACACCGCACTCACGAATTTCCTAGGGGGCACTGGAGGACAGCTTAACGAGCCCACTAAGTGGCCTACCGCTGTTCTACCCGCGTCCTTGCATACGGAACAGCATAATTTGTTCCTGCATGCTGCAGCGTAATGTCCCTCCCCACCGCACCTATGGCATAGTCCTACTCTAGAAACCGGGCTTGGGCAGTAGGCACCTACATGTCCCCTTGCCTGACATCTAAAGCAACGCAGCGGTCTTTTGGTCAAAGGTCTTATTTTGGCCTTTGACCACCCTACCGAAATAGAACCTGCCTTCATAATTTCTTTAATCACGCTTAGGGGGGCCGATACGCACACCTGGCCCAACCTACCCTTGCCAGGATATATATCCCCCACCCTTACGTCGCACGACTCCAGACCCACGACCAGACCTTTCATGGATTTCACAATTTCGTCTCTGGTAACCCCAGCGTCCAACCCGCACAAGACAAATTCTCCTGTCCTTTTCGGTAGCGCAACTTTCGCCTCCGGAAGAGCCTTATTCAGCGCCTCCGCGAACTTAGCTGCCTTCCCCTTACACTCCGCGCCATTCAGTTTAAAAATAAAGGATCCCGTAACCCCCCTACGGATCTTAAAGGAGTCTACTCCTAAGTCCTTAAGATCTATTTTTTCGCGTGCCTTCAGCAGGGCATCACGGTACGACCCCCCTTCCGCGCACGTCACGGAGACTACAGCCTCCTCACGACTGCTATTACCCCTAATGGTATTAGCGCTACTATTATTCGTAGTTGCGGGCCCGACCCTACGTTTTTTCGTGGGCATTTGGCCCGTTACCCTGCTGCCCGTTACCACTTCAGTTTGCTTTTTGGCCTCAGCCCTTTCCTTTCTCTTCTCCCTCTTGGACAGAACCTTGGTAAAAGACATCCCATTCCGTGCTCCTGTCAAGGTGGAAAAAGAAGGAGGAGGAGGAGGAACTGCTGCCAGTTCGACACCATCATCCCGCGGCTTCAAAACGCTGTCCATCCTTTTTTGCAATTGTGTGATTGCTTTAGCCAAAGTTGCCACAGTAGCAACAAGACCCTCAACCTTAGTCTCAATATTGCTAGGTGGCATTGGCATCTTCTCTATTCTCCTATTTACAGCCATCTCCTTCGGGATTCTGACCTCCTCAGTAATCCTGCACCTTGGAGCAGCCTCCTCCTGTCCCCGCTTCTTTTTAAGGAAATCCTCCTTCCTCAGCTTTTCGACTTCCTTCTCTAGAAGCTGGTTTTTCCTCTCTAAGATCTTCTGTCTTGCCTCCATCTGCTGCAACTCGAATCTTAGACCGGCAATGGTTGAGTCTGCCGAGTCCTCAACCCTTACCTTCCTCTTATCCCTAGCCATTTTAATTGCTTCAGCGGCACTGGCTAAGTGGCGCTTCATACTTCCGCTGATTGCCCCTTTGAGGTTACCACACCTCCTTCTGTTCTCCTCGACAATCGAAATGTCCTCCATCGCCTTCATCAGGATCCTATCTGGATCCATCCTGATATCCAGCGACGACGAAGGTGCCTTCCTTCTATTAATCGGAATTTCTTCCTCCGATGAGTCCGATGTGAGGGGACTGAGCGGCTTAGTAGTCCTCCTCTTCAGTTCAGCTGTTTGATGGTTTTTCCCTGACGATTGGAAGGTAAAGCTGAAAGGCCGCATATCCTTCCCTGTGGATGCCTTGCGTCCAAGAAAGAGAACCTCTTCCTCAGCAGCACCCGATGTTCCCGCCCCATGTTTTTCGCTTCCTGTCTCAATTTCCATCTTCGCGGCCAGGTTGCCTACCGCAGAAGAATGACGGTCGCCGGATGTCGACGATGGGTGGCCCGCCAGAGCACCGTCCCGCATCGCCGTGGGTGGGTTCCTAATTCCACCCGGGGTTAATTCCTTCTCTGTATCCTCCATATTTATTTCAATAACTCTGTAAAATACAGAAAAGGAGAAAAAGGAAGGAAGCAATAGAGAGAGAGAATAGAGATAGAAAGAATGAAAGATAGAAATAGCCATACAAGAACATTCACACATCATTCACACCAGGTTTTCCGCACGGGCAAGTGAAGCTTACCCATGCAGTCCACCTTGCAGCGACCGCTGTCGCTGCAGTGTCCAGTTATTCGCCTCTTACGAAAAGCCTGGACTCACTGTGGAAGAATTCTACAACCCCTCCTTCCACAGGGGGGAACCCTGACGCAACCCTGACGCAACCCTGACGCAACCCTGACGCAACCCTGACGCAACATTTTCATGTTTTTACTAAAAAAGACTTCTACAGTTGTTAATTTAGCTTGCATTAACCGTGTCTTATCCTTGAGTTAACTTTAACTAAATTATACTAAAAGCTTCTTGGAACCTTAGCCTCCCTGCTTGTCACTTTGTTTTGACTTTACCTTAACTTTTTGCTGAGAAAACCCTGACGCAACCTTTTCATGTTTTTACTTAAAAAAACTCTAACTGTTGTTGATTTATCTTGGATTAACCGTGTCTTTTCTTTTAATTAACTATGAAAAAACCATACTAAAAGCTTCTTCGAACCTTACCCTCTCTGCCTAACACTCTGTTTTGACTTTACTGTAACTTTTCGCTAAAAAACCCTGACGCAATCTTTTAAATTTTGCACTGTAAAAATCTCTAACTGTCCTGTATTTTTTTTTTCTTAACTGTATCTTAGCTTTGACCTAACCTGGACTAAACAATACTATAAGCTTGTCTAAACATTGGCCTACCCGCTTTTCATTTTGTGTTTACCTTACTTTAATTTTCCGCTGAAGAAACACTGAATTGACCTTCTGATATTTTGCACTAAAAAGAGCTCTAAGTTATCGGGCTTTTTCTTTACTTACCCGTGGCGTAGCTTTGAATTATCAGAGACTATACCATACTAAAAGCTTCTCTAAACTTTAGTTCACCGACCTATTATTTGGTTTTAACTTTCCTTTACTTTTCTCTAAAAAAAACCCTAACTAGACCTATTTTCTTTATTGCACAAAAAGTGCTCTAACTTTTCTAAACTTTATCTTGATTTAACTGTGTCTTTGCATTGACCTAACCAAAATATATCTATTTTAAAATCTTCATCGAACCTTTGGCAAACTGCTTAAAACTATGTTTTGACTTTACCTTAACTGTAAGCTGAAAAAACCCTTACGCAACCTTTTAATGTTTTTACTAA
>JACGTP010001476.1:0-10292 GCA_023678845.1 Mischocyttarus mexicanus | reverse complement strand
AACGTTGAAAACTCATTACTCCCTTAGATTACCCTGTTCGTAATTTTTGGGGTAAATTTTTAAGAAATATCTTAATTTTAAGCTAAAGGTTTTTCCTATTATTCTCTAGTAATTTCTAAACGAGTCAAAAAAATATCGTTGTTTGTAAGGTTTTTTCTTAAGAAAGAAGAATTTTCAAATCGAGAATTTTGCCAAAAGCGAAAAAAAAGCCTCGGAACTATGGAATTTTTTCGCGGTATACTAGAATCAAAGTATCTGAACGTAGAAAACTCATTATTCCCGTAGATTACCCTGTTCGCAATTTTTAAGGTAAATCATTAAGAAATATCTCAAATTGAAGCTAAAGGTTTTTACTATTATTCAAGAGTAATTTCTAAACGAGGCGCCAAAAATTTCGTTTTTTGTAAGGTTTTTTTCTCAAGAAAGCAGAATTTCCAAATCGAGAATTTTGCTAACAGCGAAAAAAAGCCTCAAATCTATAGACTTTTTCGCGGTATGCTAGAATCAAAGTATCTAAATGCTAAAACATATTTATTTTTTAGATTACCCTGATCGTACTTTTTTGGGTAAATTATTATAAAATATTTTAAATTGTAGCTAAGGGTTTTTTCTATTATTCAGAAGTAATTTCTAAACGAGGCTCTAAAAATTTCGTTGTTTGTAAGGTTTTTTATTCAAAAGAAGTATTTTTAAATCGAGAATTTTGCGAACAGCGAAAAAAAAATTTTGAAACTATGGAATTTTTTCGCGGTATGCTAGAATCAAAGTATCTGAACTTTGAAGAGTCTTTTTTCTCTTAGATAACCCCGTTCGTAATTTATGTGGTAAATTAATTGGAAAAATCTCAAATTTAAGCTAAGGGTTTTTCTATTATTAAGTAGTAATTTCTAAAAGAGTCACGAAAAATTTCGTTGTTTGTAAGGTTTTTTCTTCAGAAAGAAGTATTTTTAAGACGAGAATTTTGCTAACAGCGGAAACAAAGCCTCAAATCTATGGACTTTTTCGCGGTATGCTAGAATCAAAGTATCAAAACGTTGAAAACTCATCACTCTTATAGATGACCCTGTTCGTAATTTTTAGGTAAAATTTTTAGGCAATATCTCAAATTAAAGCTAAGGGTTTTTCCCATTATTCTCTAGTAATTTCTAAACGAGTCACTAACAATATCGTTGTTTGTAAGGTTTTTTCTCCACAAATAAGAATTTTTGAATCGAGAATTCTACTAACAGCGAAAAAAAGCCTCAAAACTATGGACTTTTCCGCGGTATTCTAGAATCAAAGTATCTGAACGTTAAAACCTCATTTCTCTTTTAGATTACCCTGTTCGTAATTTTTTGGGTAAAGTATTAAGAAATATCTCAAATTTAAGCTAAGGGTTTTTTCTATTATTCAGTAGTAATTTCTAAACAAGGCAAAAAAATTTCGTTGTTTGAAAGGTTTTAAATCCAGAAAGAAGAGTTTTCAAATCGTAAATTTTTTCAAATGCGAAAAAAAGCCTCAAAACGTGAAATTTATTCGCGGTATGCTAGAATCAAAGTATCTAAATGTTGAAAACTAATCACTCGTATAGATGACCCTGTTCGTAATTTTTAGGGAAAATTTTTAGGCAATAACTCAAATTAAAACTAAGGGTTTTTCCTATTATTCTCTAGTAATTTCTAAACGAGTCACTAAAAATATCGTTTTTTGTAAGGTTTTTTCTCGTCAAAGGAGAATTTTTGAATCGAGAATTCTGCTAACAGGGAAAAAAAGCCTCAAAACTATGGACTTTTTCGCGGTATGCTAGAATCAAAGTATTTGAACGTTGAAAACTCATTTCTTTTTTAAATTACCCTGTTCGTAATTTTGGGGGAAAAATATTAGGCAATATCTCAAATTAAAACTAAGGGCTTTTACTATTATTCAGTAGTAATTTCTAAGCGAGGCACAAAAAATTTCGTTGTTTGTAAAGCTTTTCTCCAGAAAGAAGAATTTTTAAATCGAGAATTTTGCCAACAGCGAAAAAAAGTCTCAAAACTGTGGACTTTTTCGCGGTATGCTAGGATCAAAGAATCTGAACGTTAAAAACTCATTTCTCTCTTAGATTACACTGTTTGTAATTTTTGGGATAAAATATTAAGAAATATCTTAAATTTAAGCTAAAGGTTTTTTCTATTATAAAGTGGGAATTTCTTAATAAAGTAACAATAATTTTGCTGTTTAAAAGGTTTTTTCTCCCGAAAGAAGAATTTTCATATCGAGGATTTTGCCCACAGCAAAAATAGCCTCAATACTATGAAAATTTTTCGCGGTAAGCTGGAATTAATGTATCTGACCGTTGAAAACTCATTTCTTCTTCAGATTACCCTTTTCGTAATTTTTGAGGTAAAATATTAAGAAATATTTCAAACTGAAGCTAAGGGTTTTTTCTATTATTCGGTAGTAATTTCTAAACGAGATATCAAAAATTTCGTTGCTTGTAAGATTTTTTCTCTGACAGGAAGAATTTTCAAATCGAGAATTTTGCCAATAGCGAAATAAAAGCCTCGAAACTATGGAATTTTTTCGCGGAATGCTAGAATTAAGGTACTTAAACGTTAAGAACTTATTTCACCTTTAAATTACCCTGTTTGTAATTTTTGGGGTAAATTACTAAGAAATATCTCGAATTGAAGCTAAGGGTTTTTCCTATTCTTCAATAGTAATTTCTTATCGAAGCACTAAAAATTTCGTTTTTTGTAAGGTTTTTTCTCCACAAAAAAGAATTTTCCAATCGAGAATTTTGCCAACACCAAAAAAAGCCTCGAAACTATGGAAATTTTCGCGGTATGCTAGAATCAAAGTATCTAAACGTTGAAAAATCATTGCTCCTTAAAATTACCCTGTCCGTAATTTTTTGGGTTAATTATTAGAAAATATCTCAAATTGAAGCAAAGGGTTTTTTCTATTATTCAGTAGTAATTTCTAAAAAAGGCAACAAAAATTTCGTGGTTTGAAAGGTTTTTTATCCAGAAAAAAGAGTTTTCAAATCGAAAATTTTGCCAACAGCGAAAAAAAAGCCTCGAAAATATGGAAATTTTTCGCGGTTAGCTAGAATTTAACTATCTAAACGTTGTAAACTCATTTCTCTCTATGATTACCCTATTCGTAATTTTTGGAGTAAAATATTAAAAAATATCTCCAATTTAAGCTAAGGGTTTTTTCTATTATTCAGTAGTAATTTCTTAACAAAGCAACAATAATTTTGCAGTTTGAAAGGTTTTTTCTCCTGAAAGAAGAATTTTTAAATCGAGAATTTTGCCAAGAGCAAAAAAAGCCTCGAAACTATGGAAATTTTTCGCGGCAAGCTAGAATCAAGGTATCTAAACGTTGAAAAATCATTGCTCTTTTGGATTGCCCTGTTCGTAATTTTTGGGGTTAATTATTAGGAAATATCTCAAATTAAAGCTTAGGGTTTTTTCATTAAACTCATTTCTTTTTTAGACTACACTGTTCGTAATTTTTGGGGTAAATTATAAGGAAATATCTCAAATTTAAGCTAAGTGTTCTTCCTATTATTCAGTAGTAATTTCTAAACGAGCTAACAAAAATTTCGTTGTTTGTAAGATTTTTTCCCTGACTAGAAGAATTTTCAAATCGAGAATTTTGCCAATAGCGCAATAAAAGCCTCGAAACTATGAAATTTTTTCGCGGTATGCTAGAATTAAAGTATCTAAACGTTAAAAACTTATTTCTCCTTTACATTACCCTGTTCGTAATTTTTGGGGTAAAATATTAAGAAATATCTCAAATTTAAGCTAAGGGTTTTTTTTATTATTCAGTGGTAATTTCTTAACAAAGCAAAAATAATTTTGCTGTTTAATAGGTTTTTTCTCCAGAAAGAAGAATTTTCCAATCGAGAATTTTGCCAACAGCAAAAAAAAGCTTTAAAACTTTGGAATTTTTTCGCAGTATGCTAAAATGAAAGTATCTAAACGTTGAAAACTCATTTCTCTTTTAGATTACCTTGTAGTAATTTTTTGGATAAATTTTTAAGAAATATCTCAAATTAAAGCTAAGGGTTTTTCTTATTTTTCAGTAGAAATTTCTAAACACGGCACCAAAAATTTCGTTGCTTGTAAGGTTTTTTCTCTAGAAAGAAGAATTCTTAAATCGAAAATTTAGCCAAAAGCGAAAAAAAAGCCTCAAAACTTTAGAATTTTTTGGCGGTATGCTAGAATCAAAGTATATAAACGTTAAAAACTCATTACCGTTTTACATTACATTGTTTGTAATTTTTAGGATAAATTATTAAGAAATATCTCAAATTGAAGCTAAGGGTTCTTCCTATTATTCAGTAGTTATTTCTAAACGGGGCAACAAAAATTTTGTTGTTTGTAAGGTTTTTTTTACAAAAATATAAATTTTCAAATCGAGAAATTTGCCAACAGCGAAAAAAAAACCTCGAAAGTATGGAATTTTTTCGCGGTAATCTAGAATCAAAGTATCTCAACGTTGAAAACTAAGTACTCCGTTAGATTACACTGTCCGTAATTTTAGGGGTAAATTTTTAGGAAATATCTTTAATTGAAGCTAAGGGTTTTTCTTATTCTTCAGTAGTAATTTCTAAACAAGGCACAAAAAATTACGTAGTTTGTAAGGTTTTTTCTCTAGAAAAAAAAATTTTTAAATCAAGAGTTTTGCCAACAGTGAAAAAAAAAGCCTCGAAACTATGGAAATTTTTCACAGTATGCTAGAATCAAAGTATCTAAGCGTTAAAAAATCATTGCTCCTTAAGATTACCCTGTTCGTAATTTTAGGGGTAAATTATTTAGAAATATCTCAAATTGAAGCTAAAGGTTTTTCCTATTCTTCACTAGTAATTGCTAAACGAGGCATCAAAAATTTCGTTGTTTGTAAGGTTTTTTCTCCAGAAAGGATAATTTTCCAATCGAGAATTTTGCCAACAGCAAAAAAAAGGTCTCGAAACTATGGAATTTTTTCACGGTATGCTAGAATCAAAGTGTCTGAACGTTAAAAACTCATTACTCTCTTGCATTACATGTTTTGTAATTTTTGGGATAAATTATTAATAAATATCTCAAATTGAAGCAAAGGGTTCTTCCTATTATTCAGTAGTTATTTCTAAACGGGGCAACAAAAATTTTGTTGTTTGTAAGGTTTTTTATAAAAAAAGATGAATTTTCAAATCGAGAAATTTGCCAACAGCGAAAAAAAAACCTCGAAAGTATGGAATTTTTTCGCGGTAAGCTAGAATCGAAGTATCTCAACGTTGAAAACTAATTACTTCCTTAGATTACACTGTCCGTAATTTTAGGGGTAAATTTTTAAGAAATATCTTATATTGAAGCTAAGGGTTTTTCTTATTCTTTAGTAGTAATTTCTAAACAAGGCACCAAAAATTTCGTAGATTGTAAGGTTTTTTCTTTAGAAAAAAGAATTTTTAAATCAAGAATTTTGCCAACAGTGAAAAAAAAGCCTCGAAACCATGGAAATTTTTCACGGTATGCTAGAATCAAAGTATCTAAGCGTTGAAAAATCATTGCTCCTTAAGATTACCCTGTTCGTAATTTTAGGGGTAAATTATTTAGAAATATCTCAAATTGACGCAAAGGGTTTTTAATATTCTTCACTAGTAATTTCTAAACAAGGCAAAAAAAATTTCGTTGTTTGTAAGGTTTTTTCTCCAGAAAGAAGAATTTTCAAATCAAAAATTTTGCCAACAGCAAAAAAAAGTTCTCGAAACTATGGAATTTTTTTGCGGTATGCTAGAATCAAAGTGTCTGCACGTTAAAACTTATTACTCCCATAGATTACTTTGTTTATTTTTTGGGATAAATTATTACGAAATATCTCAAATTGAAGCTAAGGGTTTTTCCTATTATTCAGTTGTAATTTTTAAACTAGAAATAAAAAATGTCGTTGTTTGTAAGGTTTTTTCTCCAGAAAGAAGAATTTGTAAATTGAGAATTTTGCCAACAGCGAAAATAAAGCCTGGAAACTATGGAATTTTTTCGCGGTATTCTAGAATCAAAGTGTCTGAACGTTGAAAACTTATTACTCTCATACATTACATTATTTCTAATTTTCGGGATAAATTATAAAGAAATATCTCAAATTGAAGCTAAGGGTTTTTTCTATTATTCAGTAGTTATTTCTAATCAAAAAAACAAAAATGTCGTTGTTTGTAAGGTTTTTTCTCCAGAAAAAAGAATTTTTAAATCGAGAATTTTTCCAACTGCAAAAAAAAGGTCTCGAAACTATGGAATTTTTTCGCAGTATGCTAGAATGAAAGTATCTAAACGTTGAAAACTTATTTCTCTTTTATATTACCTTGTTTGTAATTTTTGGGAGAAATTCTTAAGGAATATCTCAAATTAAAGCTAAGGGTTTTCCTTATTCTTCAGTAGTAATTTCTAAACAATGCATTGAAAATTTCGTTGTTTGTAAGGTTTTTTCTCAAGAAAGAAGAATTTTTAAATCGAAAATTTAGCCAAAGCGAAAAAAAAGCCTCAAAACTTTAGAATTTTTTGGCGGTATGCTAGAATCAAAGTATCTAAACGTTGAAAACTCATTACCCTCTTACATTACATTGTTTGTAATTTTTGGAATAAATTATTAAGAAATATCTTAAATTAAAGCTAAAGGTTTTTTCTATTATTCAGTAGTTATTTCTAAACAAAGCACCAAAAATGTCGTTGTCTGTAAGGTTTTTTCTCCAGAAAAAAGAATTTTTAAATCGAGAATTTTTCCAACTGCAAAAAAAAGGTCTCGAAACTTTGGAATTTTTTTGCGGTTTGTTAGAATTAAAGTGTCTGAACGTAGAAAACTCATTAATCCTTTAGATTATCTTGTTTGTAATTTTTGGGATAAATTATTAAGAAAAATCTCAAATTGAAGCTAAGGGTTTTTCCTATCCTTCAGTAGTAGTTTCTAAACGAAGCAATAAATTTTTGTTGTTTGTAAGGTTTTTTATACAAAAAGAAGAATTTTCAAATCGAGAAATATGCCCACACCGAAAAAAAATCCTCGAAAGTATGGAATTTTTTCGCGGTCTGCTAGAATCAAAGTACCCGAACGTTGTAAACTTATTTCCTCCTTACATTTTCCTGTTCGTAATTTTTAGGGTAAATTATTATGAAATATTTCAAATTAAAGCTAAGGGTTTTTTCTTATATTCAGTTGTAATTTCTAAACAAAGCAACAATAATTCCGTTGTTCGAAAGGTTTTTTCTCCAGAAAGAAGAATTTTCAAATCGAGAATTTTGCCAACAGCGAAAATAAAGCCTCAAAACTATGGAATTTTTTCGCAATATTCTAGAATCAAAGTATCTTAACGTTGAAAACTCATTTCTCCCTTAGATTTCCCTGTTCGTAATTTTTGGAGTAAATTATTATGAAATATTTCAAATTGAAGCTTAGGGCTTTTTCTATTATTCAGTAGTAATTTCTAAACGAAGAACCAAAAATTTCGTTCTTTTTAATGTTTTTTCTCTAGAAAGAATAATTTTAAAATCGAGAATTTTGCCAACAGCAAAAACAAAGTCTCGAAACTATGGAATTTTTTCACGGTATGCTAGAATCAAAGTGTCTGAACGTTGAAAACTCATTACTCTCTTACATTACATTGTTTGTAATTTTTGGGACAAATTATAAAGTTATATCTCAAATTAAAGCTAAGGGTTTTCCCTATTATTTAGTAGTAATTTCTAAACAATGCTTTGAAAATTTCGTTGTTTATAAGGTTTTTTCTCCAGAAAGAAGAATTTTTAAATCGAAAATTTAGCTAAAAGCAAAAAAAAAGCCTCAAAACTTAAAAATTTTTTGGTGGTATGCTAGAATTAAAGTATCTTAACGTTGAAAACTCATCACTCTTACAAATGACCTCGTTTGTAATTTATAGGGAAAATTTTTAGGCAATATCTCAAATTAAAGCTAAGGGTTTTTCCTATTATTTAGTTGTTATTTCTAAACGAAGCACTAAAAATTTCGTTGTTTGTAAGGTTTTTTCTCCAGAAAGAGGAATTTTCAAATCGAGAATTTTGCCAACAAAAAAAAAAAATCCTCGAAACTATGGAATTTTTTCGCGGTATGCTAGAATCAAAGTGTCTGAACGTTGAAAACTCAGTACTTCCTAAGATTAAACTGTTCGTAATTTTTGGGGTAAATTATTAAGAAATATCTCAAATTAAAGCTAAGGATTTTTTCTATCCTTTCGTAGTAATTTCTAAACAAGGCAACAAAAATTTCGTTGTTTGTAAGATTTTTTCTCCTAAAAGAAGAATTTTCATATCGAGAATTTTGCCAACAGGGAAAAAAAAGCCTCGAAATTATGGAATTTTTTCTCGGTATGCTAGAATCAAAGTGTCTGAAGGTTGAAAACTCATTACTCTTTTACATTACATTGTTTGTAATTTTTGGGATAAATTATTAAGAAATATCTCAAATTGAAGCTAAGGGTTTTTCCTATTTTTCAGTAGTTATTTCAAAACAAAGAAACAAAAATGTCGTTGTTTGTAAGGTTTTTTCTCCAGGAAGAGGAATTTTCCAAACGAGAATTTTGCCAACAAAGAAAAAAAATCCTCGAAACTATGGAATCTTTCCGCGGTATGCTAGAATCAAAGTGTCTGAACGTTGAAAACTCAGTACTTCCTAAGATTACACTGTTCGAAATTTTTAGGGTAAATATTTAAGCAATATCTCAAATTAAGGCTAAGAGTTTTTCCTATTTTTCAGTAGTTATTTCTAAACAAAGAAACAAAAATGTCGTTGTTTGTAAGGTTTTTTCTCCAGAAAAAAGAATTTTTGAATCGAGAATTTTTCCAACTGCAAAAAAAAGGTCTCGAAACTATGGAATTTTTTCGCGGTTTGTTAGAATTAAAGTGTCAGAACGTAGAAAACTCATTAATCTTTTAGATTATCTTCTTTGTAATTTTTAGGAAAAATTATTAAGAAAAATCTCAAATTGAAGCTAAGTGTTTTTCCTATCCTTCAGTAGTAATTTCTAAACGAGACAACAAAAATTTTGTTGTTTGTCAGGTTTTTTATACAAAAAGAAGAATTTTTAAATCGAGAACTTTGCTAAAAGCGAAAAAAAGCTTTAAAACTTTGGAGTTTTTCGCAGTATGCTAGAATGAAAGTATCTAAACGTTGAAAACTTATTTCTCTTTTATATTTCCTTGTTTGTAATTTTTGGGATAAATTCTAAAGAAATATCTCAAATTAAAGCTAAGGGTTTTCCTTATTCTTCAGTAATAATTTCTAAACAATGCATTGAAAATTTCGTTGCTTGTAAGGTTTTTTCTCCAGAAAGAAGAATTT
This sequence comes from Mischocyttarus mexicanus, assembly GCA_023678845.1. Classification (NCBI taxonomy): domain Eukaryota; kingdom Metazoa; phylum Arthropoda; class Insecta; order Hymenoptera; family Vespidae; genus Mischocyttarus; species Mischocyttarus mexicanus. The sequence goes on along the minus strand of JACGTP010001476.1, from coordinate 992 downwards.
TTAAATAGAAAAGTTAGCTAAAAGCGAAAAAAAAGGCTCAAAACTTAAAAATTTTTGGGCGGTATGCTAGAATTAAAGAATCTTAACGTTAAAACTCATCACTCTTATAAATGACCTCGTTTGTAATTTCTTGAGAAAATTTTTAGGCAATATCTCAAATTAAAGCTAAGGGTTTTTCCTATTATTCAATTGTAATTTCCAAACGTGGCACTAAAAATTTCGTTGTTTGTAAGGTTTTTTCTCAAGAAAAAAGAATTTTCAAATCGAGAATTTTGCCAAAAGCGAAAAAAAATCCTCGAAACTATGGAATTTTTCCGCGGTATGCTAGGATCAAAGTGTTTGAAGGTTGAAAACTCATTACTTTTTTACATTACATTGTTTGTAATTTTTGGGATAAATTATTAAGAAATATCTCAAATTGAAGCTAAGGGTTTTTCCTATTTTTCAGTAGTTATTTCTAAACAAAGAAACAAAACTGTCGTTGTTTGTAAGGTTTTTTCTCCAGAAAGAGGAATTTTCCAAACGAGAATTTTGCCAACAAAGAAAAAAAATCCTCGAAACTATGGAATTTTTTCGCGGTATGCTAGAATCAAAGTGTCTGAACGTTGAAAACTCAGTACTTCCTAAGATTACACTGTTCGTAATTTTTAGGGTAAATATTTAAGCAATACTTCAAATTAAGGCTAAGAGTTTTTCCTTTTTTTCAGTAGTAATTTCTAAATGAGGAACAAAAAATTTCGCTGTTTGTAAAATTTTTTCTCTAGAATGAAGAATTTTCAAATCGAGTATTTTGCCAAAAGGGAAAAAAAAGCCTCGAAACTATGGAATTTATTCACGGTATGCTAGAATCAAAGTGTCTGAAGGTTGAAAACTCATTACTCTCTTACATTACATTGTCTGTAATTTTTGGGATAAATTATTAAGAAATATCTCAAATTGAAGCTTAGGGTTTTTCCTATTATCCACTAGTTATTTCTAAACAAAGAAACAAA
>JACGTP010001474.1:0-10317 GCA_023678845.1 Mischocyttarus mexicanus | reverse complement strand
TTAATATAAATAAAATAATTTGTTTCAATAGGTGTAAATTAGCATAAGTTTATCAGAGTCATAGAGAAATATATGTATCATCATGTGGACTTTATTTATATAAAGAGCTAATGCTAAAATGTACACAAGATAAGTTATTCAAAATGTTCGTCGTGGATGTTTGTTATTTTACTTATTTATTTATTTATTTATTTATTCATTTATTTATTTCTTTTTTTTGCATTTGTCCTTTCTTAACCATTACCTTTTCTATTTTTATTTTTTTTTTAATATTAATTCTTTCGCTCGTTAATTTTTTATTTTACGACATCGATTATTTATTAAATTTAATTACGCACGAATAAAGTTCTTTTATCTTTATTTATTTATTTATTTATTTATTCTTAATTCACTTCATTTCGTTTCATTACTTTGCATTATTTTACTTTTTCTTTTCTCTTTATTCCAGCTAAATAGACGCTTGAACGATTACGATAGATTTAAATCGATCGATTGAGAGGATAAATGAAAAGGGGAGGGATAATTAGATTGATAGAATACAACGAGGAGAAATTTTTTTTTCTCTCAAAATTCGTCCAATTCATCTAGCTTATTAAATTTGTCTTTTCTTTTCTTTTTAATTCTCGCCTTTCCTTCCATTAAATTTTGTTACTCATCCAGTGAACACAAAACGTTAATATGACGTACGATGTACGTCATTTTTCAAAAATGACGTAAAAATGTGACGTATAAATGTTCACTGGGTCATCGTCATTATAATATTAATTATAATCATCATCATCATCATCATCATCATCATCATCATTGTCATTGTCAACATCATATTAATTCGCTCTCTTAACTTGTAATTAAATTACAGACAAATTAGCGTCAATACATTTTCGTTAATAATTAACAAGAATAATAATCACGTTTGTAAGTATCGATCAATCAAGTTAGGGTCATGGTTAATGGAATGAGGGATGGGGAGGAGAAGAATAAGAATAAGAAGAAGAAGAAGGAGGGAAGAAGGGTGTATACGGAGGTAACACATTCGTGTATTTTTTTTTTTTTCAATTTTATTTTGTTCATTCGTATTTTCCTCTCTTGTTTTCCATTTCGATTATTTTTACCCAGTACGACGATAAAAAGAAAAAAAATTTTCATCGACTATTATCTTTTAATAATTTCTTAACGCACCATGTGTGTATGTATCTGTGTATATGTATCTGTGTTTAAGAGAGAGAGAGAAAGAGAGAAAGAGAGTGAAAGTAAAAGTAAAAGTAAAAGTAAAAAAGGGACACAGGCACGTAAAGAGAGAGATATATTTTATTTTGTATTTTTTATATCTTTCTAAATACGTGACACATAATTCTTTGATTTTTCCAAAATCCTCGTATTGGAATTAAAGGGCAGAAAAGGGTGTGATATGGGAAGGCTGGTCATGAGGAGTGGTGGTAAGGGGTAGGGGTAAGGGGTAAGGGGAGTGTAAAAGCTTATTTAGAAGCTAAAACGTTTTAACATCGCTTAGAAAAAAAAAAAAAAGAAAACCTTCTTTATCTTTATATATACACATATATATACAGTTAACCCTCCTATAACGCGGTACTCTGAGAACGCGGAGCTGAAAATGCGACAGCCCTCCTATAACGCGGTACTTTTAGAACGCAGTTTCCATATAACGCGAAGCTGAAAATGCGACAGCCCTTCTATAACACGATACTCTTACAGCGCGGTTTCCGTCAACAGCATCCCATAAGTTCCTTCCGCGTAGCCTAAGAATGTTTAGTCTATGTTTAGTTCATTAGGGCCTATTTGAATTATAAGGGAACATTTTGCCTATTAAAAGAAGACGATTTAGGCGACTCATATTATCTGACAGCGAGGATGAGTGTTGAAAGATTAAATTTTACAAAAATCTTTCTTTTTTTTGTTGGAAAACAGTTTTTCAGTTTAGTTTTGGTATCATTTCTTTATATAAACTCTGCAATTAAATAAAAATAATTTATAATTTATCTTGTCCTTATTGGTCTCCATATAACGCGGTACGAATAATGTGATTTGTACTAATTCTGCATTTCTTATAGCGCGGTTTCCATACAACGTGGTAGATGGTTTCCATAGAACGCGCTACGAATTAGCCTGGTTTGTACGGTTAAATCCGAGTTTCTTATAGCGCGGTTTCCATATAACGCGGTACGCACTCACCGCGTTATAGGAGGGTTGACTGTATATGCATATATGTATATGTATACATATATATGATGTATATATTTGTAAAGAAAGTATAGTGCACTCGCGTATTGTGTGGTATCTTTCGTATTTAAGGGTATACTAATAAACTTATGTAATTGGTATGTATGTACTTCTATGTACGTACTCATGTATTGTGTACATGTGTGTGCGTGTATGTAATCGTGTATGCATATACATATATATATGCATGTATATAAGTATTTTTTTCTTTTCATGTATGTATGTATTTTTATATACGTACTTATCGCATCGCAATTAAAACGCATTAATTATATGCATATATCTCGCAATTAATACAAATTAAGTTTGAAATTATTATTTAATACTATACCTATCTCGAAATATTTATTCACAATACATCATCATCTTTCTACTAAAATCTATGAAAATTCTCTTATTTTTTTTTGTCCATGATCTTTCAATATTTGATTATTAAACACGTATAGTTTAGTATTGTGAATTATAAACGAGACTGGTAGTATGAATTACTATTATTATTTAGCAAATAATATTGCCGCACAAAACGGGGGAAAAAAAAAACTCGCACGCAAAATTAATGTGTATAATTAATAATAATAATAATAATATAATAATGTAATAATAATAATAATAATAATAATAATAATAATAATATTAATAATAATATATTAACATGAGTATAACGACGTTGCATATCAACGGCCGGCAAATTCATGATTTCGTAGGATATATAAATAATACTACGAACGAGAAAATTGAATTTCCTAGAGGATACCTTAATCTCCTCTATATTTTTGTTCTTTTAAATCTTTTTTCTTTTTTTTTTTTTATTGTTTCCTTTTTTTCTTTACATACATCTGCTTCTTCATGGCAATCGCAGCATCTCTCTCTCTCTCTCTCTCTCTCTTTCTCTCTTTCCGTCATATTTCATCATTTTTCATCATTTTCATTGAATTCTCATTTAATATCATTTATCTTGTTTATTTTTGTTTATTGAAATATTAGTATAATCTACTTTTCTTAAAGATAATAATTCATTAATGAAACCTCAAACGGACAGAACTCGGACCGATTTTGTTTTATTGTTGTTGTTTAGTTTACTTATTGTTTATCAATGAACAACACAACGATGATATTACACAATTTCCACACACTTTGCATGTTTATCGTTATTTGCACATTTGTTTAGTTAATTTTCATTTTTTTTCCAAGCCAAATACAAGCTTGATAAAATTGTGAAAATTATCTTTTTTTTTTCTTTTTTGGAAATGACAGTTAGTTTCTAACACGTGATTGCCATTTTTTTTTCCTTTATACCAAAAGTATAAATTATTATTTACTAGGATTATTAATCTCATATAACATTTGATAGAGATTAAGAAAAAAAAATAAAAAACAAAAACAAAAACAAAAATAAAAATAAAATAAAATAAATTTTGATTTGATATATTCGTGTAGAAAACAAATATTACCATGATATAAATTTTTTTTTAAGGAAATTGATAATAGAAAATCACAAACATGATAATAATAAATAAATTTTCTTCGCTTTGTAATATTTTTGTCAAGATTAGAATACCCTTTTATTGTTGCCTGATAAAACTCTATACGGACAGTAAAAAACAGGAAATCAAAGTTAACGATGAGAGAGAAATTAGTTAATTCGTTAATTTAATAACTCGAAGTTACTCGTAGAATTTGTCAGATGAGGTAAGGAATTTTAATAATTAAACAAAACGTATGGGTATAGTTTCATTAGTATTTATATATAGCCCAGTCTTACAAAAAAGTGACCGTATCATTCCAGGGGACGGGCAAACATTGCTCACTTGCGTTTTGTTAAACTAACAATCGGTGTGCTGTCAGTTCGAAGGTTTTGTTTGTTTGTATCTTTGTTTTTTTTTTTTTCATTCCATTTTCACTGAGAAAGTAGGTATATAATATTACAGTTATCCATATAAGCACAATATAATTAAAAATTAAACTATTCAATTGAAATACAAATCCTACTTTCACTCTCCTATATTGTTATGTCTGTTTTGTTCTGGTTTTGTTTTAAGTTTTCATTTTTTCCTGTTTTAATATTCTTAACTTCCATATGTTCTTTTTTTATCCCGTTTATTTTTTTTTCCTTTTAATTATTATTTATTTTATGAAAATCAAAGCGGACATGTTTGTTGGTAAATTTGTTTGTTTGTTTGTTTGTCTTGTCTTGTCTTTATGTTTGTATGTGTGTGTGGGGGTAGAGAGTATGCATGTATTTTTTTGTCATTTTTTTTTCCCTTTTTTCATTTTTTTGTAATCTGAATTATGTATACGTTGGCGTGTGTGTTTGCGTTTGTATATTTTTTTAAGTGTAATATGTTTACATGCGTGTAGGTGTACATGTTTATGTGTGTGTGTGTGTGTGTGTGTGTTAATGACCACCTTTAAAATTGCCTTGATTGCCATCGTGGCAACGTCTTAGTATTCGCGGGCCACCCAGTACGAGAAGGGAAACTCCACAGTTCGTCGACGCTTGCCTGAGAGGAGAATTCTTCGGGCCTGAGTCGCGGCTTAAGTTTAAAAGTAGACGAGCCATAACTAATTTCAATCTGTGCTGATGCATAAGTGGCAATAGGCTGGGGTTGCTTGTTGGTGGCGTTCGGGTGTTGAGGTCAACGGAGATTGGCGCATCACATGGCATACTTGCGCGTCCATTCGCGTGCCAATTCATTGTATTTCTCCCTGTCAGTTTTGTATATCCTTGCTATCTCTGGTACTAAGGGATCGTCTGGATTTGGATCGCATAGCAAAGAACATATTGAAAGTAAAACTGAAATCATTAATTCAAGATTTAAACCTTCATTAATTTTTCTGCACCTTAGTAAATTCCTTGCGAAGTGTTAAATATTTGGTTAAATACATTTAGACGATCCAGTTTTAAACTTCTATATTTTAAGTTGACTATACAAAAAGAGGTATTTATTATCTATTTTGTTATCAACTTCCTAGTCATTGAAATAAATTTGAATTATGTTAAGATAGGTTTATAAAAAAAAAACAACAAAATATATGTTAATAATACATACCCTTCGATATAGTAAGTGCTGGTGACCATTGCGATCTTAATATGTCCAAACAAATACTTCCATTACTGTTGATATTAGGATGATAGATTCTAGTCGTGAAAGCAACCTATAATAATCCGTCCATTTAAATAATTATATTTTAAGTAACATTAAATAACAAAATTGATAATATACTTCTTATACGATATGAGTTTACGTACCTTAGGTGGTTTAAACGGGTAGTCTGTTGGAAAGTGAATTGTTAGGAAAAATACACCGCCTTGATACGGACTGTCAGGCTGGAAAATATTGTAGGTTTTTTTTGTTTTTTTTTTGTTTTTGTTTTTGTTTATAGCATAACAAATTATTTTTACTTATAATAGTATTTATATAGAGTTGAAGAAAAATGAGTTTGCATTTTTTTATTATTATTTTTTTTTTCTTGTTATATAATACAATAACAATATTTTAATACAAATGAAAATAAAATCAATTTGGATAGAAAATAAAATATGACACTTACTGGTCCCATAATCGTTGCTTGCCAGTGGAATACTAAAACAAGTGCACAGATTATATCAAGCAATGAACAAACCAACATATATCATGTCACAAAGGAAATTTTCAAATATCTGTATTAGCTTGATATTATAGAATGTAACTATTACAATAAGAATGTATCTAACCTAATAGTATTTTAGTGACATAAATGCAACTCATGATGATGACTCAACAATAGGAAAATAAGAAAACTTACAATCATCTCCAACAGGGCCTGCAGAACATTGAGCGGGTGGATCTCTTCCAAGGTCCTGAAGTTCCTAAAATTTCAAACAAAAAACAATATCATATTAATCGATATTCATTAAAAGTTATTTCATCAAGTCGTATTATAAAAAAGAAAAATCTAACTAAACATTTCTTTTATGGTCAATAGAAGCTTATGATGATAGTGGTATGATATTTTATATAGAAACTATATCAAGATATTTTATTTTTAGAGCATACTTTTCTTTTTCATCTACGTAATGTTAGACCTGCCATCTATTCCACATCAAATCATTATTTTTATCCCTTGCACTCTGACACACGTGTCAATGTCAGCTCACATATCTCAAAAGATTATTTTTCTTTTCATCTAACATTGAAAATTCTTATTTACCTTACATAAGAAAAATCTTATACGTAAACTAGTTAACCATAACCAAAGTAAATTATCATTAATCATTTGAGTCCTAAGCAGCTTGTTCGCTCTGTTCAGATATCATTTCAAAAAGTGGGACATTATTGCAACGCAATAGAAAAATCATCCTGCATTTGGCATTTATGGGAAAAATTTTTCTAAAGACTCCGGTAACTCAAACTACTTTTGTTACCGTAGATAAATTTAGCAAAGTTTCAAAGTTAGTTTTATAACTCTACGCTAAGTTCAAATACTATTTTTCTATTAGATATAAAAAAAACTTTATAGAAATGATAAGAGCGTAAAGCTTATCGGTGAAGATGAAAGGTACAAAGATTCTCAAGTAAGACTACGGAACACTCTGAAATGATTCCGTTCTTTGTTACCGCAGTTATTGGAGGCTTCGATATTGATTACAATAGAAAAGTTTTATTGTGAGAAAGTGGTGCATATAAAACCATTAGACAAAAAGAAATTATTTATTGCAATAATTAATCATAAGGTTTACTGATTCTGTGGGGTGGGAAGGAGAGCATTGAAGATAAAAAAATTGAGGAAGGTTGAAGAACAAGATGTCCACAAAGGAAGTAACAATATTTTAGCAACGAATGTGACCATCTATTACTACGTATATGCACATATATATATATATACATATATATATAGGTACATACATATATATATATATATAGGTATATATGGGTGTATATATAGATATATATATATATATATGCGTGTATGTATATATATATACTTAGATGCCATGTAACATAAGATTTTACTTTACTTCCGGCAATTTCTAAGAAAGCTATAGAGAATTTTTCGAAATTCACTGTCACCTCCAGTCAAGTAAGTAAGTCTTCACTGGCACAAAAAGTGGCACTGTGCCCGCGTGTCTTCGCGACTCGTCGAGATGTAGGATAAAGAATATTACTCGCATTATTTACCTATCGTAATAATATAACAAAAAAAAAGGCTTAAAATGCCTCGAAGATTTTCAATGCTCGGGCTCTCTCACATTGCTTCACTGCAAAATCGTTAAGGGCGTTCAACCGTGTTCGACACAAACCGCACAACGATGGATGATAATAGGAAAGCATTTAACTCTTATCACTCTTTCGTTCACGTACCTTATTAATTCGTTTTAAAGCCATTTGATGAACTGTGTGTTGATATTAGCTGGCCGAAAAACCAGAGAGAGAAGAACGATACCCGCTAGCCGAAGATCTTTGATTAGGGATTGCAAGATGGCTGCCTTCTAAACGTAGTCTTACTACGTTAATCAGTCAGAGCTTCGCGATCCTTTTCGTTTGATATCTTCTCGGCCCGACACTTCTCCAAACTTCCTTCTGCTTAGTGATTCCGGAATACCCAACGTCCGAATGAATTTACATAACGGTTATCTCGATCTACGTGAGATTTTGTGCATGGTCGTCGAGCGTTTAATTTTGAAATCGAGTCCGAAGCAGAACCACGGATTTCCTTTTATCGGCAACTAGTAGAATTTTTCGCGTTATACCAACATCCGCCGACAGATGGCGTACACATACTCCCAACGAATCCTCCTCCTCCTCCTTTCCCCCATCAACCCATCCTCCTTCTACTTATTCATCGTCCTCGTTCGCCATTTTGTCCTCCTCCTCTTCCAACTTGTCAGGAAACTTTAACCGACCCTGACGCAAGCGCTTCTATGCTCTTTCTCTCTCTCTCTCTCTCTCTCTCTCTTTCTCTCTCTCTCTCTCTCTCTCTCTCTCTCTCTCTCTCTGTTTCTCTTTCCTACGTTATTTTTTTCTCTGTTTCTCATGCGACGACGTAGTACCGTTCCCCGTTGTCTCGATCCGCACCGACGGCACTCGTGCTTTCCCCAAAGCGTCATCGTCATTACCCTTTGAGTGTGAATCACGCATTAAGATCGATTCACACTCAGCGAGCAAGTAGTAATGCAACACCCGACGACTCCCTTCTCTTTTCAAATTTATATTACATATACCTTATTCAGCGTTTTATTGAAATATACGAGATAGTTGTGTCGTTAAAAAAAAATCCGTAAGAGGGGGAAATAGAAAAAGACAGAGTTTACAATGAAATGCATAATTTTCAGCTGTGTTCGTATCGATGTTCCTTGGAAACAAGTTAACGTTGACGTTAAAGGGTTACTATAGCCGACATATTCTCTTATTTGAATCTAAAATATACGAGTATATTATATATACATATATATATGTATATATATATTGAAAGCAGATAAAAAGGGCGCTTAGCAAAGATGGCGACTAAGTAGACGAAGAAGAGGAAGAAGAAAATTCCGGAAGAATAAAATGGAGAAGGCGACTATTACTTCTACTAAAGTGAAACGTTATAATTGCGAATGTTGGAAAAATAAGTTTCCAGATCAGCATAAGAAAAGACGTGATCGTTGTAAGAGGAAAAGGCAGACATTGGTATTTAACGTCAACGCGGATGATGAGATATGGCACGAGCCGTACATGCAACGTCTTCATAAAGAATTCTCGGACGTGTCAATTTTGTGTGATTCGAAGATAGAGTTACCATGGAAAGACATTGCGTTACCGACCGTGGTAAGAAAAATTCGTACGGATGGTAAAGTTAAAGAACATGGCGGGGGAAAAATGCCGGAGGTCGAAGACGATTACGAAAGCACATTCGTCCCAGAACCCGAGAAAAAAGAATCGAGTGGCATTATGACGTTACCCTGGCACAATCTATTGATCACTAACATGATATCACCCTCGAGAGACTACGATTCAACAATTTCTGATTCTCGAGTTGAAATACCATGGGAAGATCTTGCTTTGGACAAACCAGCTGACATCCGTGTGCCTCCACCAGACGAGGAAGATTCCTGTGAGCCCGACGACCTCGAGATACCCTGGCAGGATATTCTCATACCTCAGAATATCGTAATCAAGTCGCTAACTAAAATAGGAAATTCTTCCTTTGTTAGAAGGAACAATAAGTAGTAACCCTACCTCCCCCCTCTACCCCCCACCCTTATTCGTTTCTCTAAAGAAGATTCTTTTTTTGTATTTTAATCTGGTACAAAATTTTCATAATACTCGAGGTTAAGATAAATTATATTTTTTAAGATAAGTATTATTCGATCAATAAATCAACTGTCATATTCGTTATAAATGAGTTTCGAGAAATATTTAGATGTTATTTAAAATGAAAAAGAAACATTCTAAACATTTATATAATTAATACGTCTCTTTTTTATATATATATTTATATATAGAATTTAAAGGAAAAAAAAACTTTTGAAAAATGTTAAATATGGCGCCAAATAGATGATCGAGGTATCGTACTCGTCGAGAGTTATCAATTCGTCGAATTGTAGTTCGAGTTATTGACGCTAGGTGGCGTTGTGATAGTGGCGTATCAGTGACGTCATAGTAGTTGCGAGTGGCGGCATCAGTTGGTAGTCAGCAGTGGAAGCGCGCGGTGGTTCTTGTCGTACTTGACTCTCCTTGGTTAACTCGGGAGTGGAAAAATGGCGTAGTTAAGGTACAAAGTTAAAATACCGCGATCGTATCAGGATTGTTTAACTAAGCCTTATTTAAAATAATCTTAGACGTTGTGCGGTAACTTATTGTTATAGATATTTAATCAATTATAATAAATAATATAAATCATAAAATAAGAATTAAAAATCTAACAAATCGTATTAATGTGCGGATGTAAACGCTGATATAGTGGACTCGTGCATTGTGCTTTAGTGACTCCCCGTTATCGTGCATCAAATAAAACCGAATTTATTTCTAACAAAGCTTTAATCAACAGTCAGTTAATTTTGATTGATCATTTAGAAAAATCAAAATTATCGAGGATACACTTACGTCAGTATGGAGA
>JACGTP010001472.1:0-10328 GCA_023678845.1 Mischocyttarus mexicanus | reverse complement strand
GTAAAATATTAGGAAATATTTTAAATTGAAGCTAAGGGTTTTTTCTAATATTTAGTAGTAATATCTAAACGAGGCGCCAAATATTTTGTTGTTTGTAAGGTTCTATCTTTAGAAAGAAGAGTTGATAAACTAGGATTTTGGCCAAAAGCGATAAAAATGCCTCGAAACTATGGAATTTTTTCGCAGTACGCTAGGATCAAATTATCTCAACGTTGAGAACTCATTAGTCACCTATATCCTTATTTTGTAATTATTAGGGCAAATTATTAAAAAATGTCTCAAATTAAAGCTAATGGTTTTTCCTATTGTTTAGTAGTCATTTCTATACAAAGCGCAAAAAATTCCGTTGTTTGTAAGGTTTTTACCCAAGAAAGAAGAATTTTTAAATCGAACATTTAGCCAACAGCGAAAAAACAGCCTCTAAACTATGGAATTTTTTAGCGGTATGCTAGAATAAAAGTATCTGAAAGTAGAAAACTCATAACTCCGTTTCATTACCCAGTTCGTTTTTTTTAAGGTAAAATTTAAGAAATATCTAAAATTAAAACTAAGGGTTTTTCATACTATTTAGTATTAATTTCTATACAAAGCGCCAAAAATTTTGAAGTTTGTAAGGTTTTTACTCAAAAAAGAAAATTTTCAAATCGAAAATTTAGCCAAAAGCGAAAAAAAAGCCTCGGAACTATAAAATTTTTTCGCGGTATGCTAGAATCAAAGTATCTCAACTTCAGAAACTTATAACTCCCTTAGATTACACAGTTTGTATTTTTTATGGTAAATTATTAGGAAATATTTCAAATTGAAGCTAACGGTTTTTTCTAATATTTAGTAGTAATTTCTAAACAAGGCGCTAAATATTTCGTTGTTTGTAAGGTTTTTACCCAAGAAAGAAGAATTTCCAAATCAAATATTTAGCCAACAGCGATAAAAAAGCCTCGAAACTATAGAATTTTTTTGAAGTATGCTAGAATTTAAGCTTTTCAACGTTGAAAACTCATAACTTCCTTAGATTACCCAGTTTCTAATTTTTAGGGGAAAGAATTAAGAAATATCTTAAATTACGGCTTAGGGTTTTTCCTATTACTCAGTATCAATTCTTAAACGAGGCGCCTAAAATATTGTTGTTTTTAAGGTTTTTTCTCGAGAAAAAAGGATTTTCAAAACGAGAATTTGGCCAACAGCGAAAAGAAAGCCTCAAAACTATGGAATTTCTTCTCAGTATGCTAGAATCAAAGTATCTGAACGTTGAAAACTCATACCTCCCTTAGATTATCCAGTTCGCAATTTGTGGGTAAATTATTAGGAAATATCCTAAATTACAGCAAAGGGGTTTTCCTATTATCTAGTATTAATTTCTGAACGAGGCGCCTAAAATATTGTTGTTTGTAAGGTTTTCTTTTAAGAAAGAAGGATTTTGAAATTAAGATTTTGGCCAACAGCGATAAAAATGCCTCGAAACTATAGAATTTTTTCGCGGTATGCTAGAATCAATGTATCTCAAAGTTGAAAACTTATTACTCCCTTTGTTGGGAAATGTAATAGATATGTTCAAGGGATGATGGAGAGGATTAGGAGACGACTAGTGGACTGTATATATGAAACGAGAAGAAAAATACTGGTTTAAGCTGCAACGTAACAGATTTATTGAGATGAACAGAGAAATGAGAGAGATAAAAGAAGTAACAGGAATAGTAATACAAGATATGGTGATAGAAAAGGAAAAGAGAAGACAGACAGAAAGAGAGGACTTAAGCGAAGAGTTGGGAGATAATTAAGGAGAGAATATCTAGGAGAAAAGAAGAGAAAGAAAAGAGAAGTCTGATTATGGAGATAGATGATAGAAGTGATTAGCTTAGGTAAGAAAAAAAGAGAAAAATAGTGAGATGTAGGAATATAGAGAAGTAACTTTTTTAGATAATTTGTTAACACGTCTGCACTCGATCACTTTTTGAATTAGAATGAGGCACCTCGCACCTTACCGGTAAAATGGTGTCGACGTGGCAGAAAGCTTTTCCGCCAATTAGCACCTTCCACGCTACTCAGGTGAGATTTTCCAGCAATCGGGGAAAAATCACGCCATATGTGACGTCATGCAGTACCAATCATCTGTTTCCCCGAGAAGTGGCGTGATTTTTGATCAGTAGGAGTGATCGATGGATTTTCCTACTTGAGATGACAGGAGGCATCTCGATCGCGCTGCTCGAGAGGTGCTGACCCCTAGTTCAGTGGCGCGTTTTTCGAACATTCTCCCCCCCCCCCTCCCCAATTCTCGAGCGCATAACATGAATTAGAGATGACCAAGAAGAGAAAAACTGCTGCACACTTTTCAGGGATCCGTATGTGGTGGAACAGGCAGCGGGACGAGCTTGACGTTTGGCCTGGTGATAGTGCTCGTGGCTGTCTTCACCGTGACGATACGGCATAGACCATCCTTTCTTGGGTGGAGTTCTATCACCCTTGCGAGAGGTTATTTGGAGAGTGGAAAACGCTCGTCCGAGATGAGAACTAGAGATCCTTTCTTGATGGTGTCCTGAGAAGTCTGCCATTTGGATGTAGTCTGGTGCGCATGCAGGCATTCTGCAGACCACCTCCTCCAAAATTGCTGAAAACGCTCTTGAATCCGCTGGAAGTGAGATAGTCTAGAATCAGAGATGTCTGTTAGGGATTGTTCAGGGATATTGGTCAATGCCTCCCTCCTGATGAAATGCCCTGGAGTTAATGCTAAGGGGTCATCAGGGTCCTCCGAGAGAGAATGAAGAGGTCGTGAGTTGAGAACCGCCTCGACCTGAGCTAAGGAGGTGGAGAAGTCTTCGAAAGTGAATAAAGTATCAGAGATGGCTCGTTGGAGATAATACTTTATGGATTTCACAGCTGCTTCCCATTTTCCGCCCATATGAGGTGCTCCTGGAGGGTTGAAAATCCACTTCGTGCCGTCATTAGCGAGAAGTCTTTGAATCCTGAGAGATTCCTTCGTGGCGGTCGAAAACAGCTCCTTCAGCTGAGCGTTGGCTCCCTGGAAGTTTGTTCCGCAGTCGCTTCTGAGCGTTTTAGGTATCCCCCGCCGGCTGGCGAGTCTCCGGAATGTATTGAGAAACTCCTCCGTGGAGTAGTCCGAGACGACTTCAAGATGAACTACAGAAGTAAAGAAACAGACAAACACTGCTATCCAGCCCTTAATGCTTTTTGCTCCTCTATCCTGGAAGGTATTCAGCGAGACTGGACCAGCATGATCCAGTCCGGTAGTCTCGAATACAAGAGATGGCGTGACTTGAGATGTCGGAAGTGGAGCCATGAGTTGATGCGCTTTATCTCCGCGTATTCGGGCACATGGGATGCAGTCCTTCATGAAGGACTTGACCGGAGCTCGTCCTCCAATGATCCAGAAAGTCCTCCGGATGTATGCCAGTGTCAGCTGAGTTCCTTCATGCATCGTTCTGGCGTGAGCATCGGATATGACCAGCTGAGTGAACTTGGACTGGCGAGGTAGTATAGCTGGATGTTTGCTGTCCTCATCCAGCTGAGAGTTCTGGAGACGTCCACCAACTCGGAGAATTCCGGCACGATCGACGAAGGCCGTGAGTCGAGATAGCACATGCCGCTTGTGAAGAGATTGACCAGCTGTGAGAGATTTCAATTCTGGAGCGAAGTACGCCTCTTGAGTCTTACGTATCCAGAACAGCTTGGCTTGCTCCAGGTCCGCTGGATTGAGTGGTGAGATAGACAATTTTGCACCTGGAACTTTCTTGAAGCAGGAGATTGCTCGTTGCGACAGTGCAGTAATGCGAAGCAACTTCGTGAGATTCCTTTAGAAGGAGGACACATGCGAGAGGTTGATGAGATCCCAAGTCGGAGATTTGGCCGGTGAGAGTGTGAGTGAGATGCCAGGGCGCTCCTCCAGGTCTGTGTTCGGTGCTGGTGGTGCTGACGATGGCTAGAACTCGGGAGATTTCGAGAGCCACGGTGGACCTTTCCACTATAGAGAATGCTCGATAAGTTGAGATGCGCTAAGCCCTTGAGATGCACAGTCGGCGGGATTGAGCTTTCCGGAGATAAATTTCTAATGAGCCTGAGGTACTGAATTGTGAATAGCAGCGACTCTATTCCCTACGAATTCCTTCCATCTCATTGGATTGTTTTTGACCCATGCAAGGGTCACAGACGAGTCAGACCACATGAAAGTTTCCACTTCTGAGAGGTCGAGAAGTCTGATCACCTCCTTGGTTAGTCTGGCCAGAAGAGCTGCAGCTGAGAGTTCAAGTCTTGGGATAGTGAGTCGCTCGAGAGGAGCTACTTTTGTCTTAGAGCATACTAGACGGACTACTGGAGGCTTGTCCAGGTATGACACCCTGAGATAGACTACTGCTGCCATAGCAAGTTGAGATGCGTCTGAGAAGCCATGAATCTGCACTGAGAGTGCCTTAGAAGAGAGATTGAGCCAACGGGGAGTCTCCAGGACTGAGAGCCATGCGAGATTTTGCCTGAACTGAGACAATTCGTGAATGATATCTGGTGTCAGTTCATCATCCCAGCCAACTTTTTCCGACCAGAGTCGCTGCATGAGAATTTTGGCTTTGATTACCACTGGAGAGAGGAGTCCGAGAGGGTCAAAAAGCTGGGCCACTTCTGAGAGAATAATTCGCTCTGTAACTGCCTGATGGAATGAGATGGTTCCGTCAAATGTGAACACATCTTTCTGAGAATTCCACGAGATGCCTAAGATCTTGGTGGTGAGATCGTCAAACGAATGGACAGGTGAGAGGTAAGAATGCGTGGACGATAAGTAAGAGAAGTCACGAGAGTTGCTTTTCCACTTATCCAGCGGTAAACAGGCGGAGTCGCACATTTCTCGTAGCTGAGATGCGACTACATTGAGCTGCTCAATGGACTCTGCCCCTCCTGAGATGTCGTCAACATAGCTTCCCTTGAGAATGGGATCTATAGCAAGAGGATAGTTATGACCTTCGTCCTTAACTAGCTGTTTGAGGACACGGCAGTCTAGATAGGGAGCCTCGCGAGTTCCATACGTCACTGTCGTGAGCTAATAGGCTGGAATTTGAGATGACTCGTTTACCAAGAGAATTCTTTGAAGATCTCGATCTTGGGGATGCACCTGAATTTGACGGAACATCTTCACTATGTCCGTAATGAAAATGTACTTATGCTGCCTAATCCAGAGCAATACATCGAAGATGGCAGTTTGGGTCTTAGGACCGGTATGCATGAGATCATTGAGAGTGACATGAGATGACGATTTAGCTGACTCGTTGAACAATACCCGCAACTTTGTGGAAGAACTCTGATCGCGCCACACTCCGTGGTGCGGGAGATAGAAAGTGTGAGATGGCTCAGGTGCATCGAGAGGAACTGGGACCATATGTCCTAACGACTCGTACTCTCTGAGAAATTCAGTGTATTTCTCTTTGAGAAGACTATCGCTTCCGAATCTCTTGAGAAGTCTCTGAAGGCACTTTGTGGCTAACGACTTTGAGTGCCCTAGGGTGGAGATGTCCTTTGAGAATGGCGAACGAACTACGTAACGACCTGTAAGAAGTCGAGAGTGAGTGTCTACGAAGTGCTTCTCGCACTCTGACTCAGCGAGACTTAGAGAGGACGTAGGACAAGATGAGACTTCTTCCTGAACCCAGAACTTGGTGAGAGTTTCATTGTGGGATTCATCGGAGATGGCATGAAAACTTATAGGAGAGTTGGACTGGCGCGGGCTGGCGGTCGCGTCTAGCACCGCCCAACAAAACCTTGTATGAAACGCTATGGGTTTAGAGTCGCCTCGCATGATAAGGCGAGATGACTTTATTATCCTTCTGAGATTATCAGCACCAATGAGAAGGTCAACGGATTTGGGAGTGAGAAAGTCAGGGTCAGCTAGTCTGAGAGGTCTAAGATGAGGCCGGTCTTGTTCCGATATTACTGACGACGGGACTTGAGATGTAATCTTTGGAAAAATTAATGCCTTGAGATTGACTTGAGAGAACAAGTAGGTCGATTAGAAGGTCAATGATACTTGACCCTGAGTTGCTCCTGGAGATGAACTACCCACGCCCTGAATAGGGATGGATCCTGGGTGGCGTTTGAGATTTAACTTTGCTACGAGTTTGGAAGAAGCGAAAGTTAACTCTGATCCAGGATCAATGAGAAGACGTATCAAAGTCGAAGCTCCCTTCGGAGAGATTGCAAAGGCTTTGCAAGTTGCAAGAAGCACGGAAGCTCGAGAGCAGGATGAAAGAGAAGAATGAGATGATCGGTCGCAATCCGAAATGAGCGAGGAGAATCTGACTCTTTTAACCTTCTGAGATGACCTTGATGATAATGAGAGGGACGACTTTGATGAAGATGAGATGGACCACTTAAGAATTGTTTTGAGATGACTACGTGGGTTTTGAGATGTCCTACCAACACCTCAATGTGAGAGTGCTTTGGTGACGGAGGAGGAGCGAGAGGGTGAACGATGAGACGACGATGGTTGAGCTGACTTGTGAGATGATGGCGGTGGAGATGACTTTTGATGAGATGACGACGATGAAGAGGATGGTTAAGAATGAGATGCTACGGGAGTGGATAAGGAGGATGATCGAGAATGAGATGACTGTATGTGAGATGACCTTTTTCGATGTGACCTCCAACGAGACCGCCGATGAGCCGGGGCATCTGATAATGAGGGCGTGCTCGACGATAAAGGCAGCCTCTGTGATGACATCGTGGCGCTAGAGATGATACTCGACGAGCTTGACCGCACCTGAGATGCCTTTGGCTTGGTGGAGATGGCGAGGTGTCCTGGGTGGATCAGCGTGTGGTGCGGCTCCCCACAGGTTTTGCACCTCCTCGTGCTTCTGCACTGCCGAACGTTATGCCTCCCTAGGCAGTTGAAGCACAGCCTCTTCTCCATCACAACTTCCACCCTTTCCTTTCGACTGAGACTGGCGAACTTGGGGCAGAAGGCGAGGTAATGCTGCCGCTTGCAGTAGCAGTAATTATTCGAGAGGTCTGGGATAAAGGACGGCGATTGCCCTTGAGATGCCGGCGGCGTGGCTGCTTGCGGTTGAGATGGCTGCGGATTGGCTGGCTGAGGAGATGTCTGCTTGCTAGGTGCTGGCTGCTAAGGAGTCTGTGGTTTTGATAATGGCCTTGGAGATGACTGCGGCGCTAGGTTTAGCACCTTTGCGTATGACCTGGCAGGCGAGGCTCTCTGCGCGCGAGATGTCCTGGAGCTCATTGCCTTCTCGTGATCTCGGAAGCTCTCTATGTGCTCCAGAGCTCGTGCAGCGGCTGAGATGAACGATAGCAGCCTCCGATACGGGGGGATCTCGGTCGAGGAGCCCAGGTGATGCTCCCAGTCCTCCCTTGTTTTGGCGTCCAGCGCCGAGCTTGCTCGCTGGAGCACGATCAGGCCCCACTGTTCCACTGGG
The DNA here is from genome assembly GCA_023678845.1 of Mischocyttarus mexicanus. Taxonomy (NCBI): domain Eukaryota; kingdom Metazoa; phylum Arthropoda; class Insecta; order Hymenoptera; family Vespidae; genus Mischocyttarus; species Mischocyttarus mexicanus. Next base: position 2,907 of record JACGTP010001472.1, on the reverse strand, counting down.
CAGCCTAGGACTTCGATCGCGCTAAGAGAGGACTCAATAATGTTGACTATCTGGTGTAGCCCCTGAGATGTCCTTGGCTTCACTGGTGGGAGATCCAGCAGCTTTTCAACATGCGCCATTGCGAGAAGACGCTTGTTGTCGAACCTCCCGACCAGACGCTTCCACGCAGTCTCAAACGCGTCCGCCGAGAGCTTCAGATTCGAGATGACCCTTGCTGCTTCTCCCTCCAGGCTGAAGCGGAGATAGTGCATTTTTTCCACCGATGAGATATCTAGATTGTCCCTCACTAACGAAGAGAACAGGTCCTCGAAGGGCCTCCAGTCGGTGAAGGACCCCGAGAATTTCGGTATTTCGATAATTGGGAGAGCTGCCCGAGATCGTGCCTGCTCATACATTCTGGCCGGAGATGCAGGAGGTGCCAAAGCTTCGATGCGGCGATGGAGCACAGATAGGCATGAGAAGTATGACTGCATCGTCGCCTCATACCTTCCCTCCTTGAAGTACGGGTGCTCAAACGGCGGCTCCCGAGATGCCTGGTAGAGTTTTTCATTCTCCGCGTCGAACTTCTTCCAGCTGATTTCCAGGAAGTCGCGAGTTCGCTTCGCGGTGACCAGATTCATCGCTGAGATGTCTTTAGTCTTGTTGAGAATGTCAGCAATGCTGGCTGCCCGCTGCTCCTGCAGGAGTATCTTAGCGGCAATGGTGATGAAAGAGAGACGTCTGATACTGTTCACTGTTACGCGCTTACTTAAAGCTCCGGCTCAAAGGACCAAAAAATGTTGGGAAATGTAATATAGATGGTCAAGGGATGATGGAGAGGATTAGGAGACGACTAGTGGACTGTATATATAAACGAGAAGAAAAATACTGGTTTAAGCAGCAACGTAACAGATTTATTGAGATGAACAGAGAAATAAGAGAGAGATAAAAGAAGTAACAAGAATAGTAATACAAGATGTGGTGATGGAAAAGGAAAAGAGAGGACAGACAGAAAGAGAGGACTTAGGCGAAGAGTAGGGAGTTAATTAAGGAGAGAATAGCTAGGAGAAAAGAAGAGAAAGAAAAGAGAACTTTGATTATGGAGATAGAGGATAGAAGAGATTAGCTTAGATAAGGAGAAAAGAGAAAAATAGTGAGAAGTAGGAATATAGAGAAGTCACTATTTTAGATAATTTGTTAACACCTCTGCACTCTATCACTTTTTGAATTATAATGAGGCACCTTTCACCTTACCGGTACGGGCTGGTAAAAAGGTGTCGACGTGGCAGAAAGCTTTTCCGCCAATTAGCACATTCCACGCTACACAGGTGAGATTTTTGATCAATTGAAGTGAACGATGGATTTTCCTACTTCAGATGACAGGAGCATCTTGATCGCGCTGCTCGAGAGGTGCTGACTCCTAGTTCAGTGGCGCGTTTTTCGAAAACCCTTAGATTACCCAGCTCGTAATTTTTAGTGCAAATTATTAGGAAATATCTCAAATGAAAGCTAAGGGTTTTCCCTATTATTCAGTAGTAATTTCTAAAGCTGGTCCCAAAAATTTCGTTGTTTGTAAGGATTTCTCTCAAGAAAAAAGAATTTTCAAATCGAGAATTTGGCCAACAGCGAAAAAAAAGCCTCAAAACTATGGAATTTTTTTCGCGGTATGCTAGAATCAAAGTATCTTAACTTCAAGAACTCATTACTTCCTTAGATTACCCAGTTCGTAATTTTTATGGTAAATTATTAAGAAATATTTCAAATTGCGACTAAGGGTTTTTTCTATTATTTAGTAGTAATATCTAAACAAAGCGCTAAATATTTTGTTGTTTGTAAAGTTTTTTCTCAAGAAAGAAGAATTTTCTAATCGAACAATTTGCCAACAGCGAAAAAAAGCTTGGAAACTATGGAATTTTTTCGCGGTATGCTGGAATCAAAGTCTCTGATCGTAGAAAATTCATTACTCATTTAGATTACCTATTTTGTAATTTTTGGGGTAAATTATTATAAAATATCTCAAATAACAGCCGATGGTTTTTCCTGTTGTTTAGTAGTCATTTCTAAAGAAAGCGCCAAAAATTTCGTTGTTTGTAAAGTTTTTACTTAAGAAAGAAGAATTTTCAAATGGAACATTTTGCCAACAGCGAAAAAAAAGCCTCGAAACTATAGAATTTTTTCGCGGTATGCTGGAATCAAAGTATCTGAACGTTGAATACTCATAAATTGCTTAGATTACAAAGTTTGCAATTTTTGGGTAAGTTATTTAGAAATATCTGAAATTCAAGCTAAGGGTTTTTCCTATTATTCAGAACTAATTTCTAAAAGAGGCGCAAAAAAATTTCGATGTTTGTAAGGTTTTCACTCTAGAAAAAAGATTTTTCAATTTGAGAATATTGCCAACAGGGACAAAAATGCCTCAAAACTATGGAATATTTTTGCGGTTTGCTAGAATCAAAGTATCTAAACGTTGAAAACTTGTAAATTTATTAGATTACCTAATTTGTATTTTTGGGGGTAAATTATTAAGAAATATCTCAAATTGAAACTAAAGGTTTTTTCTACAATTCAGTAAAAACTTCTAAAGCTGGCGCCAAAAATTTCGTTGTTTGTAATGTTTTTTCTTAGGAAAGAAGATTTTTTAAATGAGATTTTGGCCAACAGTTATAAAAATGCCTCGAAACTGTAGATTCTTTTCGCGTTATGATTAAATCAAAGTATCCCAATGTTGAAAAATCATTACTCACTTAGATTACTAATTTTGTAATTTTTGGGGTAAATTATTAAAAAATATCTCAAATTAAAGCTAATGGTTTTTCCTTTTTCTAGTAGACATTTCTAAACAAAGCGCAAAAAATTTCGTTGTTTGTATGGTTTTTACTCTAGAAAGAAGAATTTTCAAATCGAACATTTAGCCAACAGCGAAAAAAA
>JACGTP010001471.1:0-10330 GCA_023678845.1 Mischocyttarus mexicanus | reverse complement strand
GTCTTTTCTCTTTCAATCCTCTCTTTTTTCTCTACTGCCTCTGCCTGTACCCTAGTTCCTTTTTTTACCCTGCCCGGGATGTCGCGGCTTTCTATTAGCGGGACGGCTGTCCAATCACATGTAATGATTGCACCACCGCCAGTCGGAGCGCCAAATGGTCTTGCGCTCCTCCACCCCTCTGGCGGCGATGCGCTCGCATCAGTACCGTTCCGCTGCATTTTGGAATGCGCTCCGTATCTGTTCCTACTCTCATTAGCTGGACCTTGCTCTGCATCAAGGCTGCAGTCGTTAAGCAGCCCAAAGCTGTTATTGGTTGCAATGCGTCCAGCGCTCGCCGGTTTGGCCAATCGCCGCATCTTCTTTGGACGAACGAAGCCGTCTGCATCTACTCTGGTGGAGGGGGTGATGTCGTCATCCTCCGACGAAGATATCGATTCCTTCGATCGAGATCTGGGCTTCGCCATCTTCAGATTAGGCACATGTCGTTTATCGTCTTTATTAAGTACTTTAAAAAATTTCACCGAATTGACTACTTTCTTCAGTTCCTTTATATTAGCTCTTACCTCCAGAGGAGGCAATTCATTCGTCCCTCTGCGACCCTCCATCCCAAGTGGAGGAATTAACTTCGTGTACCGACCCACGTGGGCGCCATTCCAGCCCGCACCGTTAAAAAATAAAGCACCGTTCCGTGGAATGCTTCTGGCAATAAATAGTCCAATCGCTAAATCTTTAATCACAATTTGGAGGTGACCACCAGAAATGAGTGAATAAAAAATATCTTAAATTCACGGCACTTTCATAAGATGGATCGTAGTCGCACGGTATTTGTAACACGTCCGCTCGCTACAGAGGTTGGGACATCGTTGATGCCTTTACTCGCTCGGCTACCGCGGCTTATGACAATACATGAAATGGAGAGGTATATATACGTCCTGAAATATTTATTCCAATTTCGTCGGCCAATATCTCGAAAAGGGTTAAGCATTGGACAGAGTTATATAGATAGCATTGTTGTACTAATCAACATTTACAAGTGTGCAAAGTTTCAAAGGGAAACTCGATGTACACTTGAAATGTTCTTGTTCGCGGCTTTCCGCTTTTGAGATACGGGGCCTTTAGCGGTCTTGTTCGGGACGAGCGGGCTAGTGTTGCGTTATAGCAGCGCCGTATTTGGGTGGACTCAAGGACGGATAGGTGGGAGTAGCGCGTTGGGGACCGTGTGTGGGGGTAACTGTGCGCGCGTCGAGCTCTGGGGAGCGGGTCAGCTTATCTTCCTCCGTGCGTGTGTGTTGGTGCGTAGCACGGTCTTTGAATCTATTCTTTTTCTCGTCTAGGGACAATAGGATTTGATAATGGCGTCGACGTCGGTAACAACTCTTATAGACTTGCAAATGTCGCGCCAGACGGAGCTGGAGGTGTTGTATAGGACGGTGAAGGAGCAGGAGAGTCATACCTTTAACCTAGCGATCGTCGAGATGTATTTAGAGAGATTAAAGGAGATATGCGGCGGCGTGCGACGCACTCATGAGGAGATCCTAATGCTAAAGGTAGACAAGGCGGATCCTTACGTTACCGAAGATGTCTTTTCGCGTATACAGGTGATTTATGTTCGGGTAATCGACGGAACCGGTATCTCCCTATTGGCAGCCAAAAGGAAAGTAGCCCCGGTGAAAACGATCAGCATCCCAAATTTAGAGCTGTGCGGGGTAAAACTCCTAGTAAAACTCCTCCGACAGGTTAGGAATCTCGACTTTTTACAGGATTTACCAATCTTCGCTTGGACGGATAGCCAGATCGTACTAACGTGGCTTCGCAAACACCCGTGCAGTTGGAAAACGTTCGTCGCGAATCGGGTGTCGTATATACAGACCGAACTTCCTAGTGCAAAGTGGTCGCATGTGTCTACCAAGGAGAATCCGGCGGACTTAGCGACACGTGGTTGCAACCCGCTGGAGTTAGCGCGGTCGAACTTATGGTGGCAGGATCCAGATTGGTTGTCGGGTGCGAGGGAGAGTTGGCCGAAAGCAGAAACGACCTTGCGAGTTCTTCACGTAAATATAGCACCAGCAGAACCGGACATTTTAAGTAGGTTCTCTTCGTTAACGCGATTAGTCCGCGTGATAGCGTATTGCCTGCGCCCGTTAGAAAGAATGAGACGACGCAAAGGAGGGTTAGAATCGCTACCCGAGTTCATTACAGCATCAGAACTAGCCCAGGCGCGAAAGGTGGCGATTCGGTTAGCACAAGGAAGAGCGTTCGCAAACGAGATCGAGGCCCTACGAGAAGGAAGGGGGTTGCCGAAACGTCATCGCCTGCTTAGTTTAGTCCCGATCTTCGACAAAACGGATCGAATACTGCGGGTTGGGGGTCGCCTAGCAAATTCGACATTGACGCAGGAAGGGAAGCATCCGCCTATCCTACCGCGAGATTCGGCTCTCAGCCGCTTGATCGCGCAATACGCGCATCACATGTGCCTTCACGGGGGACCGACGCTTACCTCCAACACGATCATGCGGTATGCGTGGATATTAGGGAGAAATCGCTTGGCCAAAACCACGTTTCGGAATTGCATCACGTGTCAACGCTGTAAGCCTCGGATGGCTCATCAGTTGATGGGAAATTTACCCTGACGCAACCCTGACGCCAGCTCGGCCATTTTCTACAGCGGGTTTAGATTACGCCGGTCCCTTTTCAATCAGAACCACAAAGGGACGGGGCCACAAGTCTCATAAGGGATATATCGCGCTCTTTGTATGCTTCTCTACGCGGGCGATTCATCTGGAGGCGGTGAGTGATCTCGCCACGAGCACGTTCCTCGCCGCTTATAGACGATTTGCGGGTAGGCGCGGGATTAGCAGAACTCTGTTCTCAGACAACGTGACGACCTTTCACGCCGCGGATAAAGAATTGCGCGCCATGTTTAGGGCCGGATCGGAATTCTATAAGGGTGCGGCAGATGCGTATCAGCTTCATAAACTAGGTGCAGGTGTAGAGACTAGATGGGCCAATAGCGATGTTCGGAGTAGCCGAGAGCGCCTCCATGAGGGAGGCGGGAGAAGAAGCCGATCGAGGACGGCAGATCAGATTGTGTTTGCTCGGCGGTGAGGAAAGAAGGTTCTCTGAGCGAGTGCGATTATATTGAGACTGATACGGTGTGCGTGAGAGTGTGTGAGCACGTGTCGGTTTGTGAGAGAGAGTGATTGCGCCCGGCAAAGGCCCGGCTCGAGGGAAGTATAACGCCCGGCAAAGGCCCGGCTCATCGAGAGGTATAGCGCCCGGCAAAGGCCCGGCTTAACGAGTGCGAGAGAGAGAGGAGAGACGGCTTCTAACAGCCGGTTGCGATCGACGATATCGACACCACGGGACGGTAATCCGATCATTTCGGTATTCGGTAAGAGAGCTCTCTGTATATTGTATATTGTATTTGTATTGAATGGCCATTCAGCATAGGTTCGACTCCGATTAGCGTCCGATAAAGCACGGTGTATGTATCGCCCGACTTTGAGGGCTTGTTGTAGAAATTTCAATAAATACCGTCATTAATTGATTGGGGCTTGCTTGGGCTTTTCCCCTTATCTCGAAGGGGTTTTTACGCCGAAGCAAGTTTGGGACACCGCGAAATTCTGTGTTTCATTGTGTTCACCTATTTTACTCATTCCATCCAGAACCCATCCTTATCCCATTATCAGTACGTAGATCTCAATGTTGGATGTCTCAACAGTTCTTGTAAGTCATCATCATATTCCAAGAAGTCGATACGGGGTAATGCAACTAAACGCGGGGTCTCGGCTGTATTCGCACATGACGAAGTCGTACTTGTGATTCCCGCGATCAGGTTAGCGTTATTATTTACATCTACCTTCGATATAATCGCAAAATATTTATCTTGTTACTCGTCAAAATCGTTAAATGCTCCGTAATCGTTTCCCTCCGCGTCGAAGGTTTCATGCAATTCCTCATACTCGCACATCAATGTCTTCAATTTATCGCTACAAGCACTTGCTTCTGCGGATATTAACTTCTCCTCCGCAATTAGTATCTCGAAACGTATAATATAACCCTTTTATTTCCAAGATGTTTTGTCAAATCCATTATGAACAATGATTATTTATTCTAACGTTAGCTATGAAAAAGAATTCAAAATCTTCGATGATCTGGACTGTTATCTCGAGGTGTGAATTCTTACGCGAAGAAACGTGTTGGATTTTTGCGCGGCGTGCTGCAAGGCAGTGTGTGTGGTATTCTCTCGGTGATGGAGACGGACCGACATATGATGACGTCACGTTTGTTCCTTCTCCTAGGACTAAGGGTCTGCGGTTGGCGCGAGTATCACTACCCTCACTACTGCTAGTATCGATGATGCAACACCAAGATGTTTCTCGAATCGTCCAAGCAATATTACCGACAGCGTGCAACACATCGAAAGTTTCTCTAATCGACCGAGCAACATTACCGTGTGTTGTTACTTTTAACCACCGTTTACTTATTTCAATCAGAACCAGTCGAATCACATTACCATACATATTTTAGATCTCAATGTTAGATCTCTTAACAGCTTTATTCTTTAAAAGCTTTAACTTAAAACCCGCTTTTATTTATGCTGAACTTTAAAAAGTGATCACCTTTCATGCGCTTTGCATTCTGCAATGACCAAAAAACGGTCGTCGTTTCGAGGCTTTGATTCTAGATATATGCAACAAAGCTTTCATCTAAAATACTATTTTTAAAACAGTACTCTAAAACGCGATTACTGTTTATGCTCTTTGATTTAAGCTTGAAGTTGCGTAGAATCATTTTGCTTTGAGTATAATTTTGACCTTATCTTTAAAAGGTTTAACCTAAAATTCGCTTCAATTTGTGCTGAACTTTAGGAAACGGTATCTGTTCAAGCATTTTAATTTTAAGATTAAACACAAACCGGTCTCCGTTTCTAGGCTTTTTTTTTCTGTATATGCTAAAAAGCTATCATCAAAAATGCTTTTTCAGAAATCAATATTTTTAAAAGCTATCATCGTTTCAAAGCTAAGATTTAGGCATAATACCAAGAAAAAGCAACGAGTATTAGGTCTGAATTTTTCCTTTAAATTCATCCGCTTTAACATAAAAGTCGCTTTGATTTGAGCTAAAATTCGAGAAGCAATCACCGTTAATGCGCTTTGTTTTTAGCATTACCCAAAAAGCGCCGTCGTTTTTAGGCTTTTTTTCGGTATATGATAAAAACCTTGTATTATAAATAATTCTTTTTAAAGAAATACTTTTAAAAGCAAACATATTTTCAGTGCAAATATTTAAAGTAAACGCTAAATAGCTAAAAGAATCGTAAGGTCTGGTTTTAAAGGATCCTTAAAATCTTTCTGAAATAATTCGCTTTGATTTGTGTTAGTCTTTAAAAAGAAATCACCGTTTAAGCGCTTTGATTTCTGAATTAACTAAAAAACAGCTGTTTTTTGAGGCTTTTTTTCGGTATATGGTTAAAACCTTAAATAAAAAATACATCTTTTTAAAGCAATACTCCAAAAAACGATCATTGCTTTATCGCCTAGATTTAGAATAAACGCTAAGTAGCAGGAATAATATTAAGTCAGGTTTTAGATGTATCCACAAAATCTTTTACGAAAAATTCGGTCTGATTTTTACTAAGCTTTCTGAAATTACCAAAAAACTGCCGTCGTTTTACCGCTATTTTTCAGTAAATACTGAAAACCTTTCATTTAAAATACATCTTTCTAAAAATTGATCTAGAAGCAAGCATATTTACAGCGCCTCGATTTAAAATAACCACTGAATAGCAGCAATAATCTTTAAATTTGATTTTAGCTGTATTCTCAAAATCTATCACAAAGAATTTGCTCTGATTTGTGTTAAACTTTAGAATACGATCACCGTACTAGCGCTTTGAATTTTTAACAAACAAAAAACTGCCGAAATAATCCCTTGCGTTGATTTAAGTTGTCTTCTTAAAATCTATCACAAAAAATTTGCTCTTATTTGTGATAAATTTTGGTCAGCGATTATCGTTTAAACGCCTTGAATTCTGCATCAACTAAAAAAATGCCGTCGTTGATATGCTTTTTTTAGGTATATGCTGTAAACCTTAAATCCATAATACGTCTTTTTAAAGCAATACTCCTAAAAGCTGTCACGTCTTAGTGACGACTAAGTTCGGAATTTAGACACAAATCCATAAATCCGAATTCTGCTTAGTCATTAGTCTGAACTTTTCGTAGTACACATATATTCATATCAATTATTATTTATATAATTTAATTCTGTAATATTTGTTTGCCTTTTTTTTTTGTATATATTCATATTGTTAAATCTATCTTATAGCTACTCTCATGAACAACCATCGATATTGGCATTATGATAGCATGTGGTAAAATAGAACAGCAAGGATCAGTTGTCGTTCATGAAGGAAACTTGCTTACAATTCTCACCTTTGGTACGCATTAAAAATAGGTAATAGAAAAACTGGTAGCGTGAGTGGGAGGTACTCCTACTCTTCCACACAAGACTAAAAAGGGATAGCGTTCGTCTCCGCGACATTTTTCCTCTCTTCTACTGTAAGCATTTTGTCTAACACTCATAAAATTAGAAACGCGAGCAATCCAATCTTCTGTAATATTCAATTAGTTGTATTATATCTAAGTTTTAATTAAATTAGTTTAGTATTAATAATTTCTAGTTGTTTCAAATTTGTTTCATATTAATTATTGGTTAAGATTCGATAATTACTAAAGATAGAATTTAGGAATATACTTTTATTTTACCAATTAATTGAAGTGTTTCCAAATTCAATAATTAACTTCTCTTCGAACCAAAATCCTGTTCTGCAATCATTCGAATTCTGGTCTGACCACTGGCATTGTAGATTTTGGGAGGAATTTGGGAAACTGATTCGCTGTCGATCTTTTACCATCTCAAGATCAAACTTACACCGACATAAGTCTTTTCTTGTTCTAAAATTCAACTTTCTAAGCCCAGATCCCTGGTAAAGTACTGGCTCAACAGACTGACCAAAAATAGGGCATCCTGATTATCTTTACCGTGTAAAGGACAAAATATTAGAGTCTTGACTGGATCGAAAAGTCAAAAGTTGTTTAACTCTTGTGGCAATCCCTTCTGGGACGTCACAAAGCAAACATATTTTTTTGCGCCTTAATTTAGAATAAATGCTGAATAGCAGGAATAATTCTTAGGTCTGATTTTAGAAGTATCTTCAAAATTTATTACAAAAAATTCGCTTTGGTTTGTGCTCAACCTTTGAAAGCGTTAACTGTTTAAGTACTTTGATTTCTGTATCAACTAAAATAATACTGTTGTTTAGAGGTTTTTTTTTCGGTTTATACTGAAAATCTCTCATCCAAAATACTGCTTTACTCATCCAAACACTAGAACTACCAGACCAGTCAAAATGACTGGTCGCGAACCTTTATTATTTAATTCCCACTTCACGTTACATTTTTTTTCAAAATTATATGATGACTTTTCTAGATATGAGGAATGGTTTGTAAAAATAATTTTTATTTTTTTATAACTTAATCAGAATTCTAATAAATTTTGGCATCTGCTACTTCTACCAATACCAATCATTTTGACTGGTATTTCCTAAAGTAGGCATAGATCTGAAAATATCTGTTTTTTGAAATCAACACTATTGATTAGATATTTAGATGAATGTATTATTCTTTGTTGTAATATTTTCTCTTATGTTACTGCTTATCTGGCGATAATATATAGTGATATAATCGTTGTCGTAATGTATCAAAATAATAGAATCGATGTAGTTTTACGCGATCATTCTTTATTCCATAGTCGTGGGAATAGCATCTATTTTTTAGTAATATAGCAATTTTTTGTAAGCCCTAAAAAATGGCAAAATGTATAAAAACTTCTGATTTGCTGTGAAAAATAAACAATATTTCAATGCAAGCTTCTGATATCGAGGATGAAGAAAGTGACCAAGAAGAAATTGAAATAGTTTATGGTGATAATAATGATGATTTTGATGAGTTTGATGAGTATGAAGATCATGAAGAAATTTGAGAGTTCTCGGACAGTGAATTAGAAAATATTTTGAATTTACGGAAAAGAAGACGTGCTCGTATAGTTTCAAGTTCTGAAGAGGAAAAAGAAAATATAAATAAAAAAAATGAAATTGCTGCAGACGGAACCAATTGGGAAAAAATACAAAAAGGATCTACAACTGGCAGATTACCACTTTATAATATTTTCAAAGATATATCCGGCCCCACAGGAGATGCTAAAAAAAATATTATCAAAGGTGAAGTAAATAGCGCGTTTTTATTACTGATTGACAGGAATATTCTTGATTACATAATATCTTGCAAGGAATTAGAAGCTTTTAGATTTTTTGATAAAAAGTGGACTCTAAGTGAAACAAAAATTAAAGCTTTTATTGCAATTTTATATGCTCGGGGAGCATATAAAGCAAATAATTTGAATCTGTCATATTTGTGGGACAAAGATTAGGGACCGAACTTTTTTTCCAAGACCATGAGTCGAAATAATTTCAGTGAAATTTTGAAATTTATTCGCTTTGATAAAAGAAGGGAAAGAAGCTAACGCTTGAAAAATGACAAATTTGCTTTGATATCAACAGTATGGGATAGGTTCATTCAAAATAGTCAAAATTGCTACAAGCCAGGAAAAAATATCACAGTTGACGAAAAACTCTTTGCAACAAAATCCAGATGCCGATTAACGCAATATTTGCCGTCTAAACCTGATAAATTTGGAATAAAATGTTGGCTGGCATCTGATGTTACAACAAAATATATTTTAAATAGGTTTCCATATTTAGGGACAAATGAAACACGAGCAAAATCGCAATCTCTTAGTGAATATGTCGTACTAAAACTTATCGAACCATAAACTATGAAAGGAAGATGTATAACAACCGATAATTTTTTTACAAGCTTACCGCTATCATCCACATTGCTTTCAAAAAAGACCACGCTTGTTGGCATTCACTTGTTAGTATCATTAAAAATGTTGTTATTATAAATAAATTATTATATTTTTAAAATTGGCACTATGTAGATGTATTTCCATACCCTTATATTCATTTTATATGATAATATAAAACAAAACAATAAAAAAATTCTTCTGTTTTTACGATTATAAATGACCAGTCATTTTGACTGGTCTTGGTAGAAGTAGCATTGTTTTTTTTCCGGTAGTTCTAGTGTTAAAGAAATACTCTTAGAAGCGACAATATTTTACCCGTCTCGATTTAGAATTACTGCTGAATACCAAGAATAATCCTTTGGTCTGATTTTAGTTATATCCTTGAAAACTATCAGAAAAATCTTGTGCTGCTTGACTCTCCCTCTTGGTTAAGTTTATGATTAGGTTCAAATAATATTTCTATATTAACTTAAAATATCGCTGAGGTCTGCCGATACGTTACCTGTGTGAGGGTCGCATTCCTAGGTTTATCTTACAGAGTTATTTGAGGAAGATTTTCTTTGTTCGATATCTTCCTACGGTATTTTTTTTATCTATCCTTTTCGGTTTATTACTATGAGTCGGCTAACACTACGCAATTGAGCCGGCAGACGGTGATCAGCCTGTAGTCTTTTTAGTTGCGGCAGTTTTAGGTCTATCTAGATTTACATTTACCATTCCTTGGTCTATTTAAGTTTAAATCAGACATTCCTTGATCTATTTAATCTAAAAGTAATGTTTGTGGGGTGAATTTGTAGGGTTAATTAGTAGGTGTGCTGTGACGCGCCGAAAGAGGATCGATAGTTCCCATCGCATCGATATTTATCTATTCTTGTGTGTCTTTTTCATTTACCAAATTTAATAATATTACGAGTGATGGTTTCGACATTGGTTTATTCCTTCTACTTGAAAGTACATTTAATTGTTACTTTTAATTTTGCATAAACTACTGAAATTTGGCTGATCTGACATTTATGTACACTATCAGGTTTTGTCTCATTAGTCCTGCATATTAACTACTAAGCATTGTTTTATATATCTTTTATATAATCCACTGGAACTATATTATGTGCTAAATTTTAAAAAGCGATCGCCGTTTAAGCGCTTTGATTTCTGGATCATCCAAAAAACTGCTGTCGTTTTGAGGCTTTTTTTTAGTGTAAGCTGAAAACTTGTAATGTAAAATACTTCTTTCTAAATAAATACTGCTAGAAGCGAACATATTTTTAGCGCCTCGATTCAGAATAAACGCTAAATAACAGGAATAATCCTTATGTCTGCTTTTAGCTGTATCCTTAAAAACTATCAAAAAAATTCGCTCTGATTTGTGCTTAATTTTTAAGAGCGATTAACGTTCAAG
>JACGTP010001470.1:0-10335 GCA_023678845.1 Mischocyttarus mexicanus | reverse complement strand
AAATATATGAAGCATATGTTATATATTTGTGTATTATATAATATATGTTATGTATGTATTAAAAACTTTCTAGGTATACATATCACATTATTATGATCCAGTATTTCTCAATTGGCTAAATGCCGCAAAATGATATAATTTTTATTTTATTTTTTTTATTTTTTTTATTATAATAAAATACAATTACATTGTAGCGTTTGCCAAATTTATTATAGACAGAGTATTGTGTGTAATCGGTGGTACAACAACGACTACTTTGATTCTACACTTTTGATTTAAATTTTGTTTTTTTTTCGTGTAGAATCATTCTATGCTCGATTATAAAATAAATTACAGGATATTTTAACTGTACGAAAGAAAATGTTAGAACTTTATTGATGATAGATTTAATCAAATAAATTATTTGATAAAGAAATATGTAATATTTAAATCTAAACAAATCTATAAACACATTCTGTGAACTACTACAATTTTGTCTGTTAACCAACGATTGAGAAACACTGTTATTATCTATGTTATCTCTCTGTTAAATGAATTTCAATTACTAATTCTCAACATCATTTTTCAAAATCATTAGGAAGTCGTGTTTCCGTTGATTTCTTTGTAATTCAAATACTAATATACATCTTACATGAGAATATTGTCATATTTAAAAATAAACCTTTTCAAAGATATAAATCATTGCGTGTTGAATTAATTTTCTTTCTTTCTTGAATAACAATAGATGTTGTTTATCTAATATCATATTAAATAGACCGTGATACTTGACATCGTTTAGTTCGTTTCTTTACTATACAAGATTCTTATTAAAACGTACAGTAATATTTCTTATAACATAAAAAGAAAATTTGTTCTTCGTATATACCATCGAACATTATTAAATCGAAATTCTTATCTTACAGAATAAAAAAGAATAATAATGAATTTTTGAAAGAAAGGGCTCTCAAAAAGTTTTATTTATCAAGATAATTAATAAACTCAAGTTATTAGTATATCGTTGATAAAAAAATTATCTGCGATAACGAAAAGCTCTAGGAGTTATAAGACAACGTTTATCCATACCGCACATTACTTTCCAAGGCAAATACTTCAATAATAATCACGGACAATATTAATGAGTCGTAACAATGTCTAAATTACTGTTACGTATTATTCCAACGATTTTTATACTACTTACGGTAACGAAAGATGTATATGGAAATCCCGTATCTTCGCCGAACAAAAATAAGGAACTTACTTTCCACATTATTCACACCAATGATATGCACGCAAGGTAGATTATTTAATATTATTGTATATAATAATAATAATAATAATCAATTAAAAAAATAAAAATATTACAAAGTAAAGGTATTAACTGTACATTAAAGTAACGTTAACGTTTAAAATCAATCAGAATTACCGTATCTTTAATGTTAATCTTTACAATTTAATTATTAACATGGAAATTTTACAATGAGATAATATATTAATCGACAAATGATCAATTTACAATAAAATCGTAATATTCTAAGACTTCTTTAATTTATCACAATTCGTTTAATGTACTTTATCGAAAAAATTCTATAACTTTTTTAGATTCGAAGAAACTTCAAGATTTTCGGCACCGCTTTGTCCTAAACAAGATGCTATAGCAGGTAATTGTTACGGTGGTTTTGCCAGACTAGCAACATTGGTTCGCCAGGCTAGAAATTCGTCCGTACCAACGTTATTTTTAAATGCTGGTGATACTTATCAAGGTTCTGTATGGTATAATATTTACAAATGGAAAATCGTGGCTCAATTTTTGAACATGCTAGCACCAGATGCGATAGTGAGTATCAACGTTAAATTCATTCTACCATTATTCCATTGAGATGAAATACTTTACTAATTTTGTTATTTCGTTTCGCTAGAGTCTTGGAAACCACGAATTTGATGACGGTGTTAACGGTTTGATACCCTTCATACAATCTGCAGAGTTTCCCGTACTTGCAACAAATCTTGATTTATCGAAACAACCTAACTTAAAAAACACGAAATTAGCAAACAGTACGGTATTGTCAATAAACGGTACAAAAATCGGTGTGATCGGTTATCTAACGCCAGATACAAAGATTTTATCTACCACCGAAAATGTGATCATTAACGACGAGGTACCCGCAATTCGTGAGGAAGCTAAGAAATTGAAGGAACAGGGTGTCAATATTCTCATTGCTTTGGGTCATTCCGGATTCAACGTTGATAAAAAAATTGCCAAAGAAGTTGAGGACATCGATCTTGTCATAGGTGGACATACCAATACTTTCCTTTATCGTGGTAAACAACCTGACATTGAACACCCAGAAGGTTTTTATCCTACTGAGATAAAACAAGACAATGGTAGAAGAGTTTACGTTGTTCAATCATATGCTTACACTAAATATCTTGGTAACTTTAGTGTTACATTCGATACAAATGGTGAAATTACTCACATAGAGGGTAATCCGATTCTCGTCGATCATACCATCGAACAAGTAAGCTTTCAAACTATAACAATTAATTATATAGTTATATACGATATTTTGGTGTTGTTTTTAAAGAAGATTACTAACAGGCACCTGACATTATCAACGAACTGGATATACTAAGACCTGCGATCGATAATATAACTTCGATGGAAATTGGAAGGACTCGCGTATTGCTCGACGGTGATAGTAAAGTTTGCAGACGGAAAGAATGCAATTTAGGAAATCTAATTACAGATGCTATTGTCGAATACGTAAGGCCATAAAAAAAATAAAATACCTTGCTATTATAATTATTTTAAAGATACGATTCAATTATTGCGATTACAGAATGCCCAGGAATATTCTGTTAAAGGAAAATGGACGGATGCTGCTATTGCTGTTCAGAATAGTGGTAGTATTAGAGCATCTATTACCAGAGACTTAGACGATAAAGTAAATATTTTAGATTAAGTTATATCTATTTTGTATATTATTTTACATATTTCTGATCTTTTCTCATTTTATTATTTAAAAAACATATAGGTCACAATGGGTGATATACTCGGTGTTTTACCCTTTGGCAATACCTTGTTTAAAGTTTCTATGACAGGAAAACAAATGCTTTCAATGTTGGAATGGAGTGTATATAATCTTCATCAAAATCCTTCGGATAACTTATTCGGTGCATTTCTTCAATTTTCCGGCCTCCAGATTGTATACAATATTTCTCGTCCAGCTAATTCGAAAGTAGTTTCCGTTAAAGTACGATGTGCCGCTTGTAATATTCCAAGTTACAGTGATCTCAATGAAACTGTAACTTACAATGTTCTGATGAATGATTTTATGCAAAACGGTGGAGATGGTTACGATATGTTGAAAGACCTTAAATTTACTGCAATGGGTACGGATAATTGATTTTTATTTGAAACTTTCACGGAAAGGTCGTCGTTTATTAATCATTATCGTCTTTTAGGTGTTACCATAGCAGAAGTTGTTAGTCAATATGTGAAAAAGTACAGTCCTGTATACACCGGTGTTGATTGGAGAATTAATTACGTGTACGATGTACACTCTAATAATGTTAATAACGAAAATGAATTAATGTCTATCACGGATACAGCTGAATATGTTTATAAAATTACGAATAAAGATACATCATCTGCCTCGGTTACGGGATATTCGATAGGACTCGTAATTCTACTAACGATGTCTATTGGATTGTTAAATTAATCGTACCGTCATAACGGTACTTTTATATTAAGTTTGTCAAAAGAAATATTAAATTTGACAATATTTATGTATTAATGACATAATTATTAAAAAATAAAAATATAACAACTTGGCGTTTACTTTGTTAATTAATAATATATATTTTTAAGGAGTGATATATTATTTTCCTATTATAATGCATTTAAAGACTTACAAATACTTTACAATTATATAATATCTGAATGCAATCCAAACATATATAATAATCCGTATTTGCATTAATACTTGGAGTATGTTTCATTATTAAATTATTTACATCGGAAAATACAGCAATTCAAGTAATTTATTTTTGTAATGTATTATATTTAATGAACATATAATAAAATTGTTAATGTTAATTATTTTTTGTTAACATATTTTATGAGAACAATTACTTATAATATTATGAAATTTTCATTACAAGTATTCTCTCACAAAATAGTCAATAATAATAAAAAGGTAAAATATGAAAACATTTATAATTAATTAAAGATCAATCTTTTAATAATTTCACATCGGGAAAATGATATAAATTGCCACACAAATTATAAGCATATTTTATGGTTTCCACAGCCTTGCTCATTTCCAAACACGGATATAAAGAACGTTCATATAATATTTTTATCATGTTAATTATATCTTCTATAATATCTTGTCTATCTTCAATGATTTTTGTATTTGCCTTAGCAATATATAGCATGTATGAATCGAGATTTTTTAAAGTTTCTTTAATGAACGATTTCTGAAGCGGTGGTTTTACCAAATTCTATAAAAAACAAAAAAGAAAATCGTGTTTAAAAAATAAAAATTATAAATAAGATGATCCATAACTGATAATACAAGTGAACATGAGATGATTCTATATAAAAGACTTAAGTTGAAAATGCAATACTTCACGTGCACTTAACAAATTTTCAAACTTATTTTTCTCAAAAACAAAATCTCTTATACGAATGAATTTTATTCTACAGATTTTTTGTTGACTTTATTTTTAGCTTAGAATCATCTTCTGCTTGAGTGTTACCACCAGTTACAGGTTCCTCTCTGTATAACTTATACAATATAACTAAATTCATAAATTTTCAATACTTCGGCACGATCTAGTTCAGCAAACGTAGGCCAATTATCTCGGCATGGTAGGCAATCGCATAAGAAGTAAAATTGTTTTAAAAGATTTTCTCGTCTTTTTGGTCTTGATGTTATAGCATAATGTTCACCATAACTATCAAAAAGCTAAAAGAACGTAAATAATTAATTTAATGTTAACATTTTTCTTCACTAAAAAGTATAGACAAAAAATATTATTTACAGTTGTAAAATAAATAAATACCTGTTCTCCTTTCCTTATAGGATACATAGTACGCATAACTATGGATTTACCTGCTGAATATCTTATTACATTCGCTTCACAACTGTGATTAAATAAACTGTAAAATGCCATTGCTGCTACCCCTCGTTGTTTAGGAGAATAATCATATGTTTCCTCTAACTGTAATGTAATTTTAATTACAATATATACAAACAAAAATTAAACAAAAACCAATAAGAGAAAGCAGATACTTACAGTATGAACGTTACTAGGTATTATTTGTTGATGAGTTAATATAAGGCCACCAATGAATATAGCATCATCAAATTCGGACATTTCAATTAAAGTCATTTCATCTTTTTTTCCAAAAAATGTGGTACACCTGACCAAAAAATATAAAAGTATGCAAGCATCTATGGTTCTTGTAAATACATCGTAAGATGATCTTTTTTCAATATTTGTTACAAGACTATATATACTTCTATATTTATCACTGCACAATTTCATATTGGAATCAAATCCCTTTACTTTAGGATCTATAAAGAAAACATTAATTAAAAATCTAAGTAGAACAAAAAAATATAGAGAGATAAAACTATTATATTTGATATTTGAAAAAATAAATTATAAATTGTAATTACCGCGCTTTTCATCAATTTCTTTAAGATTCTGAAGTTCATTTTTTAAAGATTCTATACTTCCAGACTCTCTGACTGCTTGTAATGCGAGTCTTATAGCGAAAAAATGAAACTTAGTACGAGTACTTTCTGAAATCTCGAACAGTATACAAAATACAGAACATTCTATATCATGAAATTGCTTCCAATGTTCTGATTTGCATTTTTCTGAACAATACATTGAACAATAGCAATTATCGCAAGGTATTGTTGTTAAACAACATTCCAGGCAATTTGCACAATGTGAATAAGCATTTATTGGATCTAACATACAAGCATAAGCTTTCTCTACAGCAATGAGTTCGCCAGGTTTAATATCACGGCTAGCAGCAATATGTCTCCCATAATAATCATCGTAATTAATAACAATTGCATCTGATGCACATGGAACTTCTAAGTTTGGAGACAATATTTTTGGTATGTTTATTGTGACTGGTCGCTGTTTTGGTTTCTTTTTAATCTTAGTTCGTGACTGTTCATATAAATATTGCAAATGTATACGATATTTGCACTTTTCAGGAACTTTAGATGGTATCTGCTCTAATATTTCATTCGCAATGTTATAATCATCAGTTATAGATTCTCCTAACTCTAATAAACATTCTATTTTTCGTATATATAATTTCAATTTGAAATTATTTGAAGAATCTGCAGATAATGCTCTGTTGATATCACTAATGCACTCATTATATTGTTTCAAACGTAATAGAGTAGCAGATCTGTTGCCGTAACCTAGAGCAAGTTGTTGTGATGATGGTATCGCATAAGCTATACTTCTTGAATATAAATCTAATAGTTTCATTAATTCATGATCAGTAGTAGGTTCAGTAAAAAACAAACGGTTTCCCTCATCTCGACATTTTTCAGATAAATCAGTATTCTTGCATAGTAATGGAATTTTAGGAACTACATCCAACTCATGCATCATTTGTAAAACATATTTAACACGATCCTGATCATTATTCTTTAAATTAAAATTCATCATAATCTCTGATACCATTGCCTTATCATCAACACGCCTGGTTATTAGTTGATGAATAGCTTCCATATTGAGTATGTAAATAAAGCGTAATAAACAAATCTAAAAAAAAAAAAAAAAATATCTATAATGTGAAAAATAATAATAAGTTTCAATCAAACTATTGTACACTTTTTTATATAAAGATAAATTATTATATAACAATAATGATATTCTTTATTTAGGGATAACAACATGTGATCGATTGATCAGATAATCAATCTTAAGTACAAAACTCGACCTCGATTTATTTTATTCTTGATAATAAATGTCATATTGTAACTAAACTAAATTCTAACATAATACGTTCCATCATAATATTGAAATATGTACACGTCCGATCAATATTAAATTTTGAATCAATTTACAATGATCTCAACAGATGGCACTAATTGTATATTTTGTGGTAATACTGGGATAACATGGTAATTTTGATTCAAATGGATTAACTGATGATATATATTTAATATTTATTAAACTTAATTCATTCAGTACAAAAATATTGATTATTTTGAATTTATTAAGATGCTTAAGTTAAATAAACATTAAATATATATTATTAGTTAAATACATTTGTAAACACACAATTGATTTTCAAAATATCGATCTATTGATTTTTGATGTTTTTTCGTGACTTCATTTGTTTGTGAATCGATTTGTTGACATTCGATTCGAATCGATCAAGATATCGATTTTTTTTCTTACTATGCCTAATATTAGGTTATTCGAAAAATATCTTCGTTTTTTTCACAGAGATTTTACAAATCGAGTTTACCGATATCCCTATTTTATTTACAATCCCAAAAACATTTTACATTCTAGCGCGAGATATTGTAAACGTAACTTAAAATTTCTTTTTTGTGTTTCTTAAAATCTGTTAAGTAATTTTGTTTTGATCATCATATCAGAAATGATAAATCAAAGTAAACATTTTAATAAATTTTCTTATTAAGTCGAATAAAAAGTCCGTTCGATTTTATTTGTAATAAGAATAAAAAGTTTTTATAATATAAAACGAAAGGAAAAATATTAATCTAAAATAAAAACAATTGAATAACTTCCAAATTTGAATTCTACACTATACAAATATTTAGTCAACCATTTATAGTGAACAGTGAATAAACCCCCACACTAATGGAACTTTTACTCAACTTAATCGTCTCTAGAATACTATAAATAGTACCTAAACATAATTTTAGAAAATAAACTACACTTTAAAAATTGATATTTTTGATTATAATTACTTACTCAATTTTAACTTATAAACGACGAGGAAAGAAGAAACAAAGGAAAAAAGAAGAAACCGACGTGTATTATGCGAGTGTTAGTTTCAATAACGAAAGGACGAGCGCCATCTTAGATTTGAATATTTAAACGAATATACGAGTATACGAAAAATAAGAAGAAAATACTTGACTCTCTCTCTGTCTCTTTGACTCACATATCCAATCTTCAATGTAGTATACCGTAGTAATTTTATTTTAGACACTCAATCTATTTTCGGAAGATAGCTAAATGTAATTTAACCTTCTGGCACCGATAAGACTTGATTGTGGCGCTGTTCCACTACCTTCGACTTTTTGCCGCCATTTATAAAAAGAATCATCAAATTTCAAAAATTAATAAAAAGAAAGTAAAATGATTTTAATTTTTATATATGAGCTGTTTATTTTGAAAGTGACAATCACTTTGCTTTTAAATTGAAATATTTAATGGTTCACGTATTTACGTGTTTATAAAAAAAAGTTTGATTTTTAAGTATAAAATATTTATGAAATAAATAATATCATTTGAAACATGGTTTTTTTCTTAGTAGAAAATAAAAAGCTTTTTGAAAAATTATAAAAGCCTGTCTATAAATAAATAATAGTTATAACTTTATATCTTATTAAGTTCAAATTTTAAGATATTTATCATTTATTTTTTTTCATCGCTTCAACATTAAACTTCTATAAACCTTTACATTCTCAATGAAGAAAATATATTTCTTTCTAATCAATATATTAGTAACATGTGTTACACGTGATATTAAAAGATAAATAAAAATGTAAGTATATATTATAATAATTATCATTATATATATATATACAAAGATTGTATTATAATTGAAATATATTCAAACACATTGAAATAAACATATTCTTTCGCTATTCCATTAGTATATTGAAATACAATACCATAATTAGCATACGAAATATAAATATTACAACAGATAACAATGCAAAACATTTTTTATCTAATGAAATGTATCTTTTATATATATCTAATGGCACTGATATACAACATACATATTAATTAACCAGTAAAATAAATAAAAAAATATTAAGAGATATTGTCAATATTATGCAGAATGCAAAAGTGTATATATACTCATGTGTATATATTATTCTCAATATTGTAATGAATTTTTTAGTAAAGAAAATAACTAAAAACTTATGATCGTAAGTTGTATGAATCCATAATGTATCTCTCTCTCTCTATCTCTCTCTCTCTCTATAAATATATATATGTATATATATATATATCCAATAGATTAAGAATTTACAATTATTATTATTACTATTATTATTATTATTATTATTATTATATTATTACAGATAACTTTTAGAATAATAACAAACGATTTTTTTAATGAAATTAAAATTAAATATTAAAAACAACATTCTTGATTGATTTATTTAAATTAAATTTGGAATACTACAATATTATAAATAATTAAAACAGCCCACATTATCTAAACATATATATATATATATTTTTTGCCTAAATATTCGCAATATACGACACTAATTCTATTTACAAATTTGAATACCATTTAAAAAGTTAATTTGCATTAATTTGCAATTGAATTTAAATGTACTTTATATAAAAGTGTTTTACAAGAAAAAAAAATAAAATAAAATGGTTATTATATATATATATATATCTGTTTGTTATTGCTGCGATGAAAAGTATTTTAAATTTTTGTTGTCAAATAGCGCATGGTAAATTAGCTTTCATTTGTGTCTTATATAATATAATCACTTACATATACATATTTATATATATAATGAAACATTTATTCGTCCTCTATAAACGCATATAAATTAAATTTTAGTTTGAGTAATATTGTCAACTAAAAAAAAATCTAATAAATATGCCAAATATCTAGTTTATAAATCTTTGTCACGTTATAGTAAAAAATATTTGTTTGTCCAAAATAGACATATTATTATATAGAGATGTGTTTCTTTTTGTTTTGTTAAATCGACACAATCGTATCACTCTCTAAAAATGTTTTCTATATTAATTAATAAATATTCTTATTAAAGCAACAATTCTTAAACGTAATTGCACATATTTTTTTTTTCTTGTTAGGCTTATTGTTGCACAAAAAAAATACCTTGTTACAATCGAATGTGGTTGTTGTTTCCTGAGGCTGCGCCTCTCACTTGTCGTCTACTCCTGATTAAACAAATGCAACAATTTTTTGTTACTTCAATATTATAAACAAAATAATACTTTGGTTCTATTTGTTTTATTTCTTTTAATATATACCCAATATTATTTAGTTTCTACGATCCAACCTACCGCATAAATATACACCACGAAAGACATAAAATAAGATACGCTTTA
>JACGTP010001469.1:0-10344 GCA_023678845.1 Mischocyttarus mexicanus | reverse complement strand
TATACATTTTCTTTTAGAATTATAATTATTAAAATAAATATAATATAATATAATATTTATATATAGAAAATTACAAGTAATGGTATTTTAGAAATTAATTAGAGTTGTGATATTTTTTCCATTTAATTCATTTATCTTTTTAATTGGCTTATTGCAAAATTAGATTTCTACTCGCAGTTGCATTTGTATTATTCGATATTCTTTAATAATAAATATTTAATATATATATAATAAATATTTAAATACCTGAATATAATAAATACTTAATTATTAGTATACCTTATTGTTAATTATTTAATTTAAGTATTTATTATTATATTTATTATTATGTATTTATTATTCAACAAATGCTGGGTTAGATGCATATTCTTCCAGTCGAGAATTGAATTAAAAAAAAAATGATAAAGATGAGGTCGAGGTCGTTTAGAAGATGGAAACCAAACAGTTGGGCTAGGAAATGTAGTATAGCACAAGTAACGTTCTGAAACAGGGACTTTGCAATTCTGATCGTCGTCGTTTCCAGTTACGACTGCGGCTTAATTTCTGTAGATTACGTTCTCAGGTGTATCGGCAAATGCACCTTCTCCACCCCAGTCCTCTTATACCCTCGGAATACCTGAATTATACCGAACGTTCTAAATACCTTAATAAGATTATATAGAAATTTAATAAGATTATATGGAGAATGTTGAAAAGAAATAAAAAGGAGAATGAAATGATAAATCTCGAACGAACTAACGAACAATTTGGTTATTTATTCAATTTTATTACAGAAACTTCATAAATTTTCTAAAACAAAATGTTTGATTTGGAGAAAAAGAAAATATACATTCGAGTAGCGAATTTATTGTTTTTTTTTTATGGATTAAACAATGTAGTAAAAAAAAATTCCCTCGGATATTTTTAATCTTATTACTGTTATAACACAAATCTTTTAAATGGTTCTCTTTTTTTTATATAAAATCTGTTTAATCGTATTACTAGTAATCGCTATACGAAATATTCGGTGTATTTTAAAATATTATTTGAAATAAAACTTTTAAGTAGAATGCATATTAGGTTGTCAAGTATGAAATAGAGCAAAAAATGCACATAGTTAAATTGAAATTAGGAATGTTTACAATGATAAACTTAAATCTTTTTTCTTTTTCTTACAAAATTTATTTGCAAACAGAAGATTCGACAAATGCGTAATAATTGATGGAAAATCAAAATATTAATTGTCTATCGAAATTTATTTGATAAAATTCTTGTAAAAAAGAGAAATAAAGGAAAATTTGTGATTATTTTTAAGTTAGTTGGGCAATTAGATCGAGTTGATATTTGTTGTCAGTTCGTTAGGTTTCGTGAACTATGAATAGAGAATGCGCTTAGTTCTGTGAATATCGAAGTAATTTTCTCGCTTGAACTACATCCACGGGGTTATTACGTCAAAGGATCGATGAACGATGACACAGAAAATGATGCAACGGGGTGGGGTCGGGTGGGGGACCATCGGATATCAATATTAGGCGTATCAAATAAGCTAATTATTCATTAAATCACTATATAACGCGTCATTTGCGTTTGAGGAATTACGGCCTTTAGCCTAATATTTTCTGAATAATTATTTTCATGAGAAAAAAAAGCTTCATTTTACTTTTCTCTCGTGATACAACGAGAAGAGTACCTGTCGGGTTCTTTCCTTCACACCGGAAGAAGAGTGGTTATTAAAACTTCGTTATAAATTTCAAAGTTATGGAAAGGTGGAAGAGGAAGGTGGAGAAGGGTTGATAGGAGGAGAGACGTAGCTGGCTGATGGAGTTTGAGGTGAAGATAGAATAGAGAACAAACGTAACACTGGTGCCCGTCAAAGGAAATACTTCACTGCTAATTGTAAAGAGGAAATTATTATCTTACCAGACGTAATTTCCTAGTCACGAAATTTCAAATCTCTTTTTTACTTTTTATCTTTTTCATTTTTTTTCGGTCAAACTTTGAGACACATTCTCGTAGCTTTAATAGAAGAGATTATTTTTACTTCTTTTTTGTGACATATACATTTTAGAGTACAGGTTTTTTTATATATCGCAAAATAATCATTTATTAATAATTTTAAATAAAATATAATTAAATTAACGATCTTTGTTAAAGAGAGAGAATATTAATGGGGACACCGTAACGTTCTATATATTTCAATATTAAGCTAATGACGATATTAGCAGCACCTGCATAGGCAATTAATATATTATACAGGGTACCTCGTCTAAAACTATACTCGATTAAATATTTCTTTCAATTACGATGTTACAAAAATCTAAGTCTCTACGTTATTTTAATGATGAATATCTACACTGTATAAACAACAATATTTTATCGTCGTAGGAAAAAAAATAAAAATTAAAATAAAAATAAAATATACAATCTGGAATGATACACTTTCAACTATTTTTGATACCTCACTCGCCAAAAATTTGTTGAGTGAGGTATCAAAAATGAACAATTCGGGAATTTAATTAATGGGGAAAAAACAAATTGTATAGTTTTCAATTAAAACAAAAAAATCAATACAAAAAGGAAATAAAAATGATCGTTTCCATAAAATAAAAAATAACACATTGAGTTGGTTATTAAAATTACTTGATATAACAAACCAATTTATTTAATTGTTTCTAACCTAATCTTTTATTTAATAAAGATATGACATTTTTATCTTGACAATAAGAAAAATCACACTCCCCACATAATACTATTTTAATGAAATTAATTTAATTATTTAAAAAAAGGAGATATTAATGTTCCATCGTATTCTTACATCATCGTTTTATTTTTTTTCTTTAGTATCCTTTCATCTTCCCTATTCTCTCGTTTTCTTTTTCATTCTTATTTTATGCTCTTCGTTAATTGCTGGATTTAATCCCATTTAACAGTTTCTTACATTCGACGAAATAAAAAAGATTAAAATTACTTTCCCCTTCCTCCCAATTTCCTTTTCATTTTTTTTTCCCTTCCATCCTATTCACGAATTCTCACAATTCTCACAATTCGAAGGGTAATATACTACACCCAGAATAATAATAATAATAATAATATTAATAAGGTTCATTAAAGAAGGTTGGTAAATAAAAAAAAAATAAAACATGGAAAATATGCTTTCGAATCGTTTTCATTTCAATAGAAAAACCCAGAAATACATAATCATTTTCTTATCTTCTACGTTTTTTACCATCTTTAACTTCTACCCTTATTTATTTATCTTTCTTTTTTCTTCTTCTTTCGAAGAATTTTAGCCCACGGTTCATCTTTTAGAATCATTTTCATTTCAATGGAAGAACTCGGAAATACATAATCATTTTCTTGTCTTCTACGTTTTTTACTCATCTTTCACCCCTATCTTCATTTATTAATTTTTTTCCTTCGAAAAAAGAAACGTTGAAAAGGTCACAAGCAGCATCATCGTCAGCAGCATCACGTTTGGCTAATTAGCCTGCTTTACGAGTAATTAGTCAAGAGTCGTCGTAATTGATTCCGGTGTTTTGGTGCATAAAAACTTAACGGGTCAGGAGGTTTTAGTGTATAAATGTGAGAATTATATATATGTATGCATATTTTGGACAGTACATACACACACACACACACACACACACACACATACACTCATATATAAATACTTAAGTGAGACGAACGATGAAGGAAGACTTTCAGAATAACGTGTTTCTCCGAAAGTAGTTCGTGGAAAGTTTAAGCATACGCCACGTCGTACCACCCCCACAATCTCTTTCAATTCTAAATGAAAGGAGAATAAGAAGACAGCTTTTCCTACTTGTTTTCACTATAGGCTTTAGTACGGCAAAAGGTATTTTCATTTCTTCTTTCCTGGTATGATTCTCCCCTACAACACCACCACCACCACCACCAGAACCACTGGCTTTTGCTAAAATTCACTTTTCTTTTAGTTGTCCTCCTTTCCTAATTCTTCCTAGTCATGTTTTCTTTTTTAAGAATATTTCTTTTTCTCGATTTCGATAGTGAAAAGAGTACTTCGTTGAAAATATTCGTCCTTCCCGTCCCCCTAGTATTTTATTAACTTTCGAATGATTCATTTCCAACCTTTTGATCGTCAATGTCTTTCGAACATATCTGTTTTTTCTCTTTTTCTCCTTCTCTCTTTTAAATTAATTAATTAATTAAATGTAAAAGAATAACTTTTTTACTTGTAAAATACGTTTTTTAATTTGATAATTACGTTAAATAAAAAACAAAAAAGAAAAATAGAAAAATGAGAGAAATATTGAGAATTCGTTAATAAGAATAAAATTTCTTTTTTTTTCATAGCATCTTACGATTTTATCGCGTATAAAATAATTAGAAATTCTCGTTGAGAGGAAGATGAAAAAGAAGAAGAAAGTGTAGGAAAGGGGGGAGATGGGGGTAGAAATCGGTTGGTATATTTCGATAGGAATGCGTTCGTATTAAAACGGTTCTCGAGTAGAGTCGATCGAACGGGATAAAACCAATCGAACTGCTCGGAATCATCGATAATCCGAAGAAACGGAGCGCGTCAGCGAAAAAAAATAAAAATGCGAAAAGAATACGCGGGTTACCCTGGGACTTGTAGTGGTAGTGGTAGTCGGTAGTTGAAATATCGCGTGTTTTGCTGCACATCATTGTGAAATGCCGAAATGATCGAGGAGGGAGTTTAGAGGGTGAAAGAAAAAAAGAATAGGAAAAAAAAACGAGAAGAGTAGGAGAGGGGAGGGTTGGAGGGAGTGAAGAGTGGGTGGAAGTATAACCGCACCTGAGTGAGAATAGTGGGTGCGTGTTTGTTGGTACGATGAAGTAAAGTACTGGATAAAGATGAAACGAAAGAGTATGAGTGGTATGAGGTGGGGTAGGGTGGGGAAGGGAGAGAGAGGAATTGTCATTCGGTGGAATTGCAATTTCTCGCTGACGACGCGTGCTGTGTTAACCCCTCTACCCCATCTCATCCCACCAGCATCATCCCCCTCCGGCACGATGAGAGAGTAAAAGCGGACTAATGATGCACACTAGAAACTTAATGCTCCGTTCCCGTTCTCATTTCTTCTTATATTTTTTTTCTCTCTCTTTTTCCCCCCAACAAAGGTGCGAGGTGCCTGCGGAACGTCAGCTTGGAAGTGGTTCCTGAGGCAGTGCAACGTGGTCAGGAGGTGATTCTACGGTGCCATTATGATCTCGAGAAGGCGCCTCTTTACTCTGTCAAGTGGTACCGCGGTAGGTACGAGTTCTACCGACACACACCGAACGAAGAACAGACGACCAAGATCTTTAATGTCACCGGCATACACGTCGATGTAAGTTTTTGTTGTCTTTTTATTATTAATTTTTTTCTATTTTTATATTTACATACTAGGAAGAGAAGAGAAGGATTTAGGTTGGTAACTAGGCTTAATTTATAACCAGATGGTCATATTTGTCAGAATGTTTGTGTCATCTACAAGGTTTTAGAAGTATCTCTATTTAAGTTGAATAGTTTGAAACTTAGAGTGTCAAGAGGTAGTAGTAGGGTTTTGAGAACAGTATACTTTGGTGTATAACATTGGTTCATATATATTTTGTATAATAAGTGCTAACGTTGTTACTTTGAAATTTAACCAGGGTTTCAGTTTACTTGACTAGTTTAATTAACATGGATAATAGTAATATATCCTATCTTGCGTTAATTTATACATGGAAATATTAAAATTGTGACTTTTGTTCGTTATTCATTTGATTTAACTACTTTTAATATTTGAAACTAGAGTGTCAAGAGTAGGGTTTGGAGAACAGTATACTTTGGTATAACATTGGTTTATATATTTTTTATAATAAGTGCTAACATTGTTACTTCGAAATTTAATACAAGTGTTCCAATATTTTATTTGACTAATTTATTTAACAAAGACAATAATAACAATTCCTAGATTGCATTAGTTTATACAGGAAAACAGTAAAATTGTGATTTTTGTTCATATGACACCGTTACACGAGGTATATTCCATTTAACTTGACTACTTTTAACATTCAGGGAACACTATATTCCTGTATAGAGTATTGGTTCATATAACACGATGCAAAACTATTGTGACCTTTTGTTCATCTGACACCACCATATACCAGTGTCGTATTTTATTGCTATAATACTACATTTTATCAAGTATCTATATTTCCAGGAACTGTAAATTCCTATATAGCNTAAAATGACCGAATACTGTGTGCTATATAAAGATAATTCACAATTTCTATATTGTTTAGTATTAAACCAAATGCTATATAGGAATTTACAGTTCCTGGAAATATAGATACTTGATAAAATGTAGTATTATAGCAATAAAATACGACACTGGTATATGGTGGTGTCAGATGAACAAAAGGTCACAATAGTTTTGCATCGTGTTATATGAACCAATACTCTATACAGGAATATAGTGTTCCCTGAATGTTAAAAGTAGTCAAGTTAAATGGAATATACCTCGTGTAACGGTGTCATATGAACAAAAATCACAATTTTACTGTTTTCCTGTATAGAGTATTGGTTCATATAACACGATGCAAAACTATTGTGACCTTTTGTTCATCTGACACCACCATATACCAGTGTCGTATTTTATTGCTATAATACTACATTTTATCAAGTATCTATATTTCCAGGAACTGTAAATTCCTATATAGCATTTGGTTTAATACTAAACAATATAGAAATTGTGAATTATCTTTATATAGCACACAGTATTCGGTCATTTTAAATCTTTCGTGCTACTATGTTGTTAAAATATAGTTTTTCTCATCGAGCGTAACGATACGCTCGAAAAAAAAAAAAAGAAAAATGATTCGCTTATGTTACGTTTCAAGAGTTCAATCACAAACTGGAAATCCAATCAATCCAATTTCTCCCCCTTCCCCATTTTTTTTCTTTTTTTTTTACCCATTTTTTATTCTTTTTTCTTTTTTTCATTTAAATCATACTTAATCCGATTTCAGAACTCTAGACTGATGGTTTGAAAATTTTTAGTATTCCAGTAATCTCTCGTATTAAAATGTCAATTATTTCAAATATATATCAAAAAAAAAAAATAAAAAAAAATAAAAATAGAATACAAAAAACTTGAAGTCACATATAAACAATTGTCGAATGTATATCGGGTTAGTGGCAAACAAAAAAAAAAAGAAATAAAAGTAATATCAGATTTTCCAATTGAAGAACCGTGATCAAAAATTCGACATTTTTTTTGTCACCAGCCCAATATTTCATAGAGGAACAATTTGTACATTACCGAAAGAAAAAAATAGCTAGACTAATAATTAGATTTATATTGGGGAACGCAGTCTCCTCTTCCCTTCTGTATGCTCGTATCCCAAGCATGAGCAATTGCTAGGAAGAATCCTAAACGAGAACGAATGATATATATAGCAGTAATAAAGTCGTTCGAATCGCGTTCCTTCCATATTTCATGATTTATGCTTCTCGGAACCGATGTAAAATCGACAAAGAGAGTGTGCAAAAGAGAGAAGGAGAGAGGGAGGGAGAGAGAGGAAGATAGAGATAGATGGATAGAAAAAGAATAGAAGAAATATGGCGTGCTTTTATCGAGACCCCAGGACTCGTCGTTTACCACCACCACCACCACTACCACCACCACTACAACCAACTCATGGATGGTGCTCGTTAACAGTGTTCCCTTGACCGATCATCTAATCGACGTAAAACCAATCCGTTAGACAATTCGAAGCTTTTAATAGTCATTTTCCAACTCTTCCACAAATCGAACATTCTTTTTTTCTTTTTTTTTTTACTTAATTAATTTCTACCTTTTAAATCTTTCCGTGTTAGATATGTGTGCTGCTGTCATAACTGTGCAAGAGTTTTATTTGTAGCATAGTCTGCTACAAATAGAACATTGAAAAGAAAATATAATGATTAATATTCTTTTATCATATAAAAATTAGATCAATACTTTATCTCAAAAGAAAAAAAAAACTGTATTCTTATTTTTCTACGATCTCAATTTGTTGTTTTCTTTTTTTCTCTATCTCGTGTTTGATTTATTCTGATGAAATAAAAATCGTACACCTCCCTGTGATTTCCATTCTTTCTATTTTATCTTTTTGATTTTGTTCTTAAAAAGAAAAAAAATGAAAGAACGTAACTTCCGGCTGTTCTCTAATCAAAAATTACAACAACAAAAAATGCACGTATTTCTTTTTTTTTATTACTTTTATCTCGGTTAGAAACTTCAGAAACGATAGCGTGAGAAAGAAATGAAAAAGGGTGGGTTGGTTTGATGTGGAGGGGAAAGGGAGAAAAGGGAAAGGGGGATGTTCTTTTCGAGACGACACACAGCAAGTTACATTTTTTTTTTGCCGTTTATTTCTCTCTCCTGTTAACGTTTCCTTTCCTAGATAAAATAGGAAGAATTCGTTTGCCTTGCTTTCGGTTTCGTCAAAGGAAAACCCACCACCGTTGCCTTCATTTTCTCTTCTTTCGTATCTTCTTTTTCTCTCTTTTTCTTTTTTTTTTTCTTCTTTCTTCGATCTACTTTCCTCACCCCTTCAACCTTATTTTAGCATTCTAGTTTCTTACCTTCGTTCGTTATTTGAAATTCTCTAATTACGTATACAATCCTTTGACCTTACCGATTAAACCTTTCCTCTTTGACGCTTCTTTTACCATCCTCGTTTTCTTCGATTATGTTTCTCTTTCTCTTTCTCTCTCTCTCTCTCTCTCTCTTTTTATATTATTTCCTCTCTTCGCTTCATGCTTCGGCACTTAGGCTCATCGAGTCAATTTATCCGAGTGCTAGATAATTTCTGATAAGAACTTGATTTACTCAAGTGGGCTTATTGGAAACTTTCGCGAACGGTTTAAAATCGAATATTGAAAATAAAATCCTCTCTCTCTCTTCTCTTCTTCCTTTCTCTTTTTTTTTATTTCTTTTACTTCCTTTTATCTATCTCTCTTTCTCTCATTTCCATCGACGATAAAGGAGATATCAAACCGATGAAATGCTAATGAAACAATTCGAACAGAGCTTCGATTAAATTAGTCTTCCTTACAGTATCCTCGAATATGCTATTCTCGTAACTACTTCAATGAATTTGTCCTTCTTGTCTCTCACTCTGTTTTCTTTTAATTTTATTTTTTTATATTCATCTTTGATTATCTTCCTTTTGTTATATTTGAATTAGAAATAAATAAAAGAATTATAGATTCTTTTTTCTTTAAACGAATTTTATTTTTCCTTTATTATTTCATTGCATAAGAAATGATTTAGATTGAATTGTAATTAATTTAAATCGTAGCTACATTCGAAAATAATTTTTTATTGAAATATTAATTTATTAGTCATTCGTGTGCCAATTAATTACTTTTAGAAACGAACGTTATTTTTCCTATAGCATGAAAATAATATTTTTATTTTCAAGATAAACGTGTTGAATAATATAAATTGTATTTAAATTTATTTAATAATCAATTCGTTCCCATTTACTATGAATATTTCATTTTTGTTTGTTTGTTTTAAAGAACAAAATTTGCGATCTGTTTGATTAGTCAAAATATTTTCCATATGTTTATCGATTTATATTCGTATTTAAAAACATCTTTGATATTGGATAAATTTTATTTTTAAATAAATACACGTGTTTTAGATTAAAACTTATTTTTTTTTTTATATTCGATTATGTTAACTAATCGATATGATCATTGTGAAATTAAGAAAAAAAATATATTTAAATTATTTTCTAAAATAAACGAATATAGAAAATAGATTTTATATTCGCGTAATTATTTTTATTATCTTGGGAACTACATTGAACGATGAATATAATTTTAATAAATAAATCATTTGAATCGTAAAGCCATAGGTATTTTTCTTCGATTAATTTCTTTAAACATAAACATTTACACAAACGAAATTGCTATTGACTGATAAATAACGTTTACGTCATTTTTATCTTTGTCGTGAAGTATCTCTTTGATTAAAACATTTAAACTAACACTGAGAACGATTCCGATATGTTTTTATATACAAATAACCTTTCACCTAAACGAATAAAGTATCATATTCTTTAGTTGACTCATCTGAATTCGCATTATCATTCATATTACGTCTTTCTACAAGGTATTTTGCGAACAGAAATCAGATTTATCTTTATTCTTTGTTCAATGATTATTTATTAGGAACTTATTCGTGTAAAATTTTATTTAGTTTAATTAATATTTCCACATGATAGATGAAAGTTAATTTATTATTGTAATATTTAATTAATTGTAAATACGCATATACTGAAATTGTTTCAATATTAAAGATTACTAGTAATTTCAAAACATTGGTTAATGGTTACTGG
>JACGTP010001468.1:0-10349 GCA_023678845.1 Mischocyttarus mexicanus | reverse complement strand
TTGAAATTTTGAACCTAGAAAATAGCTAACTTTTCTGTATTTTTTTTACATAATCGAGTCTTAGATTTGACTTAACATCGACTAAACCATAGTAAAAGCTTCTCTGAATTTTAACCTTGCTGCCTATCACTTTGTTCTGTCTTTACTTTAACTTTTTGCTGAGAAAACATTAACGCAACTCTTTAATGTTTTTACTAAAAAAACTTCAACTGTTGTGGATTTATCTTCGATTAACCGTGTCTAATCGTTGAGTTAACCTTGACTAAACCATACTTAAAGCTTCTTTGAACCTATGCCTCCCTGCCTATTACTTTGTTTTGACTTTACTTTCATTTTTCGCAGAGAAAACCCTAAAACAACCTTTTAACGTTTGTAGTTAAAAAAGCTCCAACTGTTGTTGATTTATCTTAAATTAACCGTGTTTTTTTTTAATAACCCTCGACCAAACTATACTAAAAGCTTCTTCGGACTTTTGCCTTCCTGCCTATCACTTGGTTTGGACGTTACCTTAACTTTTACTGAGAAAACCTTGACGCAACTTTTTATTGTTTTTAGTTAAAAAAAGCTCCAACCTTTGTGGATTTATCTTGAATTACCCGTGTTTTTTTTTTAATAACCCTTGACTAAACTATACTAAAAGCTTCTTCAGACTTTTGCCTTCCTGCCTATCACTTGGTTTAGACGTTACCTTAACTTTTGCTGAAAAAACCTTGGCGTAACTTTTTATTGTTTTTACTAAAAAAAACTTTAACTGTTGTGGATTTATCTTGAATTAACCGTGTCTTATCCTTGAGGTAAACTTGACTAAACCGTTCTAAAAGATTTTTGGAACGTTGGCCTCCCTGCTTATTACTTTGTTCTGACTTTACCTTAACTTTTCTCTAAAAAAACCATGACGCAACCTTTTAATGTTTTTACTAAAAAAAACTCCAACTGTTGTGGACTTATCTTAAACTAACCGTTTCTTATCCCTGAGTTAAGCTTGACTAAACTATTCTAAAAGCTTTTTGGGACCTTAGCCTCTTTGCCTATTACTTTGTTTTGTCTTTACCTTAACTTTTCGCTGAGAAACCCCTGCGCGAACTTTTAATGTTTTTACTAACAAAAACTCCAACTGTTAATGATTTATCTTGGATAAACCGTGTCTTATCCTTGAGTAACCCTAACTAAACTATACTAAAAGCTTCTTTGAACCGTAGCCTCCCTGCCTATTTCTTTGTTTTGACTTTACTTCAACTTTATGCTGAGAAAACCCTGACGCAACTATTTAATGTTTTTTCTATAAAAAAATCTAATTGTTGTAGATTTATCTTAGATTATCCATGTCTTATCCTTAAGTTAACCTTAACTTAACTATACTAAAAATTTCTTGGAACCTTAGCCTTCCTGCTTATAACTTTTTTTTGACTTTTCCTTAACTATACGCTGAGAAAACCCTGATGAAACTTTTTATTGTTTTTACTAAAAAAAACTCTTACAGTTCTTAATTTATCTTGGATAAACAGTGTCCTATCCTTGAGTTAAACTTGACTAAACCATACTTAAAGCTTCTTTGAACCTTGGCCTCCCTGCCTATTACTTTGTTTTGAATTAACCTTAACTTTTCGCTAAGAAAACCCTGACGCAAGCTTTTAATGTTTTTACTAAAAAAAACTGCAACTGTTGTGGATTTATGTTAAATAAACCGTTTCTTATCCTTGAGTTAACCATGACTAAACCATACTAAAAGCTTCTTCGAACCTTAACCTCCCTGCCTATTTTTTTGTTTTCACTTTACCATAACATGTCGCTGAGAAAACCCTGAAACGACCTTTTAATGTTTTTAGTTAAAAAAGCTCCAAGTGTTGTGGATTTATCTTGAATGAACTGTGTTTTTTTTTGAATAACCCTTGACTAAACTATACTAAAAGCTTCTTCGGACTATTGCCTTCCTGCCTATCACTTTGCTTTGTCTTTACCTTAACTTTTTGCTGAGAAAACCTTGACGAAACTTTTTAATGTTTTTACTAAAAAAAAGTGCAACTGTTGTGGATTTATGTTGAATTTACCGTGTCTTATCCTTGAGTTAACCATTGCTAAAACATACGAAAAGCTTCTTCGAACCTAAACCTCCCTGCTTATCACTTTGTTTTGACTTTACCTTAACTTTTTGCTGAGAAAACTCTGACGCGACCATTTAATGTTTTTACTAACAAAAAGTCCAACTGTTAATGATTTATCTTGGATTTACCGTGTCTTATCCAAGAGTTAACCATGACTCAACCATACTAAAAGCTTCTTCGATCCTGAGCCTCCCTGCCTAAAACTTTGTTTTGACTTTCCCTTAACATTTCGCTAAAAAAACCTTAACGAGACCTTTTAATGTTTTTACTATAAAAAACTCCAACTTTTGTGGAATTATCTTGAATTAACCGTGTCTTATCGTTGAGTTAACCATGGCTAAACCATACGAAAAGCTTCTTCGAACCTAAACCTCCCTGCTTATCACTTTGTTTTGACTTTACCTTAACTTTTTGCTGAGAAAACTCTGACGCGACCTTTTAATGTTTTTACTAACAAAAAGTCAAACTGTTAATGATTTATCTTGGATTTACCGTGTCTTATCCAAGAGTTAACCATGACTTAACCATACTAAAAGCTTCTTTGATCCTAAGCCTCCCTGCCTATCACTTTGTTTTGACTTTTCTTTAACTTTTCGATGAGAAAACCTTGACGCAACCGTTTAATGTTTTTACTAAACAAAACTCCAACTGTTAATGATTTATCTTAGATAAACCGTGTCATATCCTTGAGTAACCCTAACTAAACTATACTAAAAACTTCTTTGAACCTTAGCCTCCCTGCCTATAACTTTGGTTTGACTTTACCTTAACTTTACGCTGAGAAAACTATAAAGAAATCTTTTATTGTATTTACTAAAAAAAACTGTAACAGTTGTTAATTTATCTTGGATAAACCGTGTCTTATACTTGAGTTAAACTTGACTAAACAGTTCTAAAAGATTCTTTGAAACTTGGCCTCCCTGCCAATCACTTTGTTTTGACTTTACTTTAACATTTCGCTAAGAAAACTTCGACGCAACATTTTAATGTTTTTACTAAAAAAATCTCTAACTTTTCTGGAATTGTTTTTACATAATCGAGTCTTAGCTTTGACCTAAAATTGGCTAATCAATACTTAAAGCTTTTCTGAATTATAACCTTCCTGCCTATCACTTTGTTTTGTCTTTACCTTAACTTTTTGCTGAGAAAACCTTGACGCAACTTTTTAATATTTTTACTAAAAAAAACTGCAACTCTTGTGGATTTATGTTAAATTAACCGTGTTTTTTTTTAATAACCCTTGACTTAACTATACTAAAAGCTTCTTCGGACTATTGCCTTCCTGCCTATCACTTTGCTTTGTCTTTACGTTAACTTTTTGCTGAGAAAACCTTGACGAAACTTTTTATTGTTTTTACTAAAAAAAACAGCAACTGTTGTGGATTTATGTTGAATTAACCGTGTCTTATCCTTGAGTTAACCTTGACTAAACCATACTAAAAGCTTCTTCGAACTTTAACCTCCCTGCCTATCTTTTTGTTTTCACTTTACCTTAACATTTCGCTGAGAAATCCCTGACACAACCTTTTAATGTTTTTATTAAAAAAAACTCTAACTGTCGTGGATTTATCTTGAATTAACCGTGTTTTTTTTTGAATAACCCTTGACTAACCTATTCTAAAAGCTTCTTCGGACTTTTGCCTTCCAGCCTATCACTTGGTTTGGACGTTACCTTAACTTTTGCTGAGAAAACCTTGGCGCCACGTTTTATTGTTTTTACTAAAAAAAACTGCATCTGTTGTGGATTTATGTTGAATTAACCGTGTCTTATCCTTGAGTTAACCATGACTAAACCATACTAAAAGCTTCTTTGAACCTTAACCTCCCTGCATATCTTTTTGTATTCACATTACCATAACATTTCGCTGAGAAAACCCTGAAACAACCTTTTAATGTTTTTAGTTAAAAAAGCTCCAACTGTTGTGGATTTATCTTAAATTAACCGCGTTTTTTTTTAAAAACCCTTGACTAAACTATACTAAAAGCTTCTTCGGACTTTTGCCTTCCTGCCTATCACTTGGTTTGGACGTTACAATAACTTTTGCTGAGATAACCTTGACGCAAATTTTTATTGTTTTTAGTTAAAAAAGCTCCAACCTTTGTAGATTTATCTTGAATTAACCGTGTTTTTTTTTTGAATAACCCTTGACTAAACTATACTAAAAGCTTCTTCAGACTTTCGCCTTCCTGCCTATCAGTTGGTTTAGACGATACCTTAACTTTTGCTGAAAAAACCTTGGCGTAACTTTTTATTGTTTTTACTAAAAAAAACTATAACTGTTGAGGATTTATCTTGAATAAACCGTGTCTTATCCTTGAGTTAAACTTGACTAAACTATTCTAAAAGATTTTTTGAACCTTGGCATCCCTGCTTATTACTTTGTTCTGACTTTACCTTAACTTTTCGCTAAAAAACCATGACGCAACCTTTTAATGTTTTTACTAAAAAAAAATCCAACTGTTGTTGACTTATCTAAAACTAACCGTTTCTTATCTCTAAGTTAAGCTTGACTAAACTATTCTAAAAGCTTTTTGGGACCTTAGCCTCTTTGCCTATTACTTTGTTTTGTCTTTACCTTAACTTTTCGCTGAGAAACCCCGGCGCGAACTTTTAATGTTTTTACTAACAAAAACTCCAACTGTTAATGATTTATCTTGGATAACCCGTGTCTTATCCTTGAGTAACCCTAACTAAACTATACTAAAAGCTTCTTTGAACCGTAGCCTCCCTGCCTATTTCTTTGTTTTGACTTTACTTTAACTTTATGCTGAGAAAACCCTGACGCGACTATTTAATGTTTTTTCTATAAAAAATTCTAATTGTTGTAGATTTATCTTGGATTAACCATGTCTTATCCTTGAGTTAACCTTAACTTAACTATACTGAAAATTTCTTGGAATCTTAGCCTTCCTGCTTATAACTTTGTTTTGACTTTACCTTAACTATACGCTGAGAAAACCCTGATGAAACCTTTTATTGTTTTTACTAAAAAAAACTCTAACAGTTCTTAATTTATCTTGGATGAACCGTGTCTTATACTTGAGTTAAACTTGACTAAACTCTTCTAAAAGATTCTTTGAAACTTAGCCTCTCTGCCAATTACTTTGTTTTGACTTTACCTTAACTTTTGCTGAGAAAACCTTGACGCCACTTTTTATTGTTTTTACGAAAAAAACTCCCACTCTTTTTGATTTATCTTTGACAAACCGTGTCTAAACGTTGAGCTACACTTGACTAAACCATACTTGAAGCTTCTTTGAACTTTGGCTTCCCTGCTTACTACCTTGTTTTGAATTAACCTTAACTTTTCGCTAAGAAAACCCTGACGCAAGCTTTTAATGTTTTTACTATAAAAAACTCCAACTTTTGTGGATTTATCTTGAATTAACCGTGTCTAATCCTTGAGTTAACCTTAACTAAGCCATACTAAAAGCTTCTTCGAACCTTAGCCTCTCTGCCTATCACTTTGTTTTGACTTTACCTTAACTTTTTGCTGAGAAAACCCTGACGCAACCTTTTAATGTTTTTACTAAAAAAAAATTCAACTGTTGTTGATTTATCTTTGATTACCCGTGTCTTATCCTTGAGTTATTCTTAACTAAACTATACTAAAACTTCTATGAACCTTAGCTTCCTTGCCTATCTC
Source organism: Mischocyttarus mexicanus (assembly GCA_023678845.1). NCBI lineage: Eukaryota > Metazoa > Arthropoda > Insecta > Hymenoptera > Vespidae > Mischocyttarus > Mischocyttarus mexicanus. The sequence goes on along the minus strand of JACGTP010001468.1, from coordinate 4,600 downwards.
TTTTTTTTGACTTTACCTTAAATTTTCGCTGGGAAAACCCTGACGCAACCCTGACGAAACCATTTAATGTTTTTACTAAAAAAAAATCCAACGGTTGTTCAGTTATTGTGGATCAACCGTGTCTTATCTTTGAGTTAACTTTGACTAAACAATACTAAAAGCTTCTTCAGTACTTAGCCTTCTTGGTTATCACTTTGTTTTGACTTTACATTAACTTTTTGCTGAAAAAACCTTGCCGCGACCTTTTAATGTTTTTAGTTACAAAAACTACAACTGGTAATGATTTATCTTGGATGAACCGTGTCTTAACCTCGAGTTATTCGTAACTAAACTATACAAAAAGCTTCTTTAAACCTTAGCTTCCTTGCCTATCTCTTTGTTTTGACTTTACCTTAACTTTTCGCTGAGAAAACCCTGACGCCACCTTTTCATATTTTTACTATAAAAAACTTAAACTTTTGTGGATTCATTTTAAATTACCCGTGTCTAATCCTTGAGTTAACCATGACTAAACCATACTAAAAAATTCTTCGAACCTAAACCTCCCTGCCTATTTACCTTGTTTTGACTTTTCCTTAACTTTTCTAAGAGAAAACCTGAATGAAACCTTTTAATGTTTTTACAAAAAAAAACACCAACTTTTGTGGCTTTATCTTGAATTAACCGTGTCTTATCTTTGAGTTTACCATGACTAAACCATACTAAAAGCTTCTTCGTACCTTAGCCTTCCTGCCCATCACTTTGTTTTGACTTTACCTTAACTTTTCGCTGAGAAATCACTGACGCAACTTTTTAATGTTAATACAAAAAAAATTAAAACTGTTGGAAATTTATCGTGAATTTACCGTGTCTTATCCTTGAGTTAAACTTGACTAAACTGTTCTAAAAGATTCTTTAAACCTTGGCCTCCCTGCCTATAACTTTGTTTTGACTTTACCTTAACTTTTCGCTGAAAAAACCATGACGCAACCTTTTAATGTTTTTACTAAAAAAAACTCTAACTGTTGTGGACTTATCTTAAACTAACTGTTTCATATCCCTGAGTAACCTAAACTAAACTATACTAAAAGCTTCTTTAAACCTTAGCCTCCCTGCCTATTTCTTTGTTTTGACTTTACTTCAACTTTTTGCTGAGAAAACCCTGACGCAACTATTTAATTTTTTTTCTATAAAATAATCTAGTTGTTGTAGATTTATCTTGGATTAACGGTGTCTTATCCTTGATTTATCCTTAACTTAACTATACTAAAAACTTCTTTGAACCTTAGCCTCCCTGACTATAAATTTGTTTTGACTTTACCTTAACTTTTCGTTGAAAAAACCCTGATGAAACTTTTTATTGTTTTTACTAAAAAAAACTCCAACTATTAATGATTTATCTTGGATAAACCGTGTCTTATCCTTGAGTAACCCTAACTAAACTATACTAAAAGCTTCTTTGAACCTTAGACTCAGTGCCTATTTCTTTGTTTTGACTTTACCTTAACTTTTTGCTGAGAGAACCCTGACGCGACCTTTTAATGTTTTTACTATAAAAAACTCCAACTTTTGTGGATTTATCTTGAATTAACCGTGTCTAATCCTTGAATTAACCATAACTTAACTATACTAAAAGCTTCTTCGAACCTGAGCCTCCCTGCCTAACACTTCGTTTTGACTTTTACTTAACATTTCGCTGAGAAAACCTTAATGAAACCTTTTAATGTTTTTACTATAAAAAACTCCAACTTTTGTGGATTTATTTTAAATTACCCGTGTCTTATCTTTGAGTAAATCTTGACTAATCTATACTAAAAGCTTTTACGAACCTTATCCTCTCTGCCTATCACTTTGTTTTGACTTTACCTTAACTTTTCGCTGAGAAATCACTGACGCAACATTTAATTTTTTTACAAAGAAAAAATCCAACTGTTTTAAATTTATCTTCGATTACCCGTGTCTTATCCTTGAATTAACTTTATCTAAACTATACTACAAGCTTTTATGAACCTTAGCCTCCCTGCCCATCATTTTGTTTTGACTTTACCTTAACTTTTCGCTGAGAAAACCCTGACGCAACCTTTTAAATTTTGCACTATAAAAAGCTTTAACTGTTCTGCATTTGTATTTTCCTAACTGTATTTTAGCTTTGGCCTAACCTTGACTAAACCATACTATAATCTTGTATAAACCTTGGCCTACACGCCTTTTTTTTTGTGTTTACTTTACTTTAATTTTCTGCTGAAGAAAGACTTAATTGCTTTTTGATATTTTGCACTGGACAGAGCTCTAAGTTATCTGGCTTTGTCTTTACTTACCCGTGTCGTAGCTTTGATTTATCAGTGACTATACCATAATAAAAGCTTCTCAAAACTTTAGCCTGCCGACCTATTATTTGGTTTTAACTTTCCTTTACTTCTCTCTAAACAAACCCTAACAAGACCTGTTTTTTTTTTGCACAAAAAGTGCTATAACTTTTCTAAACTTCATCTTAATTTAACTGTGTCTTAGCCTTGACTTAACCATAATATAACTATTTTAAAATCTTTATTAAACCTTCGGCAAACTGCTTAAAACTTTGTTTTGACTTTACCTAAACTTTTCGCTGTGAAAACCATGACGCAACCTTTTAATGTTTCTACTGAAAAAAACTCCAACTTTTGTGTAATTATCTTAAATTAACCGTGTCTAATCTTTGAGTTAACCATGACTAATCCATACTAAAAGCTTCTTCGAACCTTAGCCTCTCTGCCTATAACTTTGTATTGACTTTACCTTAACTTTTTGCTAAGAAAACCCTGACTCGACCTTTTAATGTGTTTACTAGAAAAAACTCAAACTTTTGTGTATTTATCTTGAATTACCCGTGTCTTATCCTTGAGTTAATCTTAACTAAACTATAAAAAAAACTTCTTTAAACCTTAGCCTCCCTGCCAATCACATTGTTTTGACTTAACCTTAACTTTTTGCTAAAAAAAACCTTGACGCGACCTTTTAATGTTTTTAGTAACGAAAACTACAACTGGTAATGATTTATCTTCGATGAACCGTGTCTTATCCTTAAGTTAACCATGACTAAACCATACTAAAATCTTCTTCGAAACTGAGCCTTTCTGCCTATCACTTTGTTTTGACTTTTCCTTAACTTTTTGCTGAGAAAACCTTAACGCAACCTTTTAATGTTTTTACTAAAAAAAACTCCTACTGTTGTTGATTTATCGTGGATCAACCGAGTCTTATCTTTGAGTTAACTTCGACTAAACCATACTAAAAGCTTCTTCGAAACTTAGTCTGCCTTTCCATCAGATTGTTTGGAATTTTCCTTAACTTTTCGCTGAGAAAACCCTGACGCGACCTTTTAATGTTTTTACTAACAAAAACTCCAACTGTTAATTATTTATCTTGGATAAACCGTGTCCTATCCTTTAGTAACCCTAACTAAACTATACTAAAAGCTTCTTTGAACGTTAGTCTCCCTGCCTTTTTCTTTGTTTTTACTTTACCTTAACTTTTTGCTGAGAAGACCCTAACGCAACTATATATTGTTTTTTCTATAAAAAAATCTAACTGTTGTAGATTTATCTTGGACTAGCCGTGTCTTATCCTTGAGTTAACCTTAACTTAACTATACTTAAAACTTCTATGAAACTTAGCCTCCCTGCCTAACACTTTGTTTTGACTTTTCCTTAACATTTCGGTGAGAAAACCTTAACGAAACCTTTTAAAGTTTTTACTATGAAAAACTCCAGCTTTTGTGGAATAATCTTGAATTAACCGTGTCTAATCCTTGAGGTTACCTTGCCTAAGCCATATTAATAGCTTCTTCGAATCTTAGCCTCTCTGCTTATCACTTTGTTTTGACTTTACATTAACTTTTTGCTGGGAAAACCCTGACGCGACCTTTTAATGTTTTTACTAAAAAAACTCTAACTGTTTTTGATTTATCCTAAATTAACCGTGTCTTATCTTTGAGTTAACTTTAACTAAACTATACAAAAAGCTTCTTTGAACCTTAGCCTTCCTGCCTATCACGTTGTTTTAAATTCACCTTAACTTTTCGCTGAGGAAACCCTGACGCGACCTTTTAATGTTTTTACTAACAAAAACTCCAAGTGTTAATGATTTATATTGGATAAACCGTGTCTTATTCTTGAGTTAACACTGACTAAACCATACGAAAAGCTTCTTCGAACCTGAACCTCCCTGACTCCTACTTTGTTTTGAATTTTCGTTTACTGTTCGCTGAGAAAACCTTGACGAAACCTTTTAATGTTTTTACTATAAGAAACTCCAACTTTTGTAGATTTATCTTAAATTAACCGTGTCTAATCTTTGAGTTAACCTTGACTAAGCCATACTAAAAGCTTCTTTGAACCTTAGCCTCCCGGCTTATCACTTTGATTTGACTTTACATTCACTTTTAGCTAAGAAAGCCATGACGCTAAATTTTAATTTTTTTACTAAAAAAAATACAACTGTTGTAGATTTATCTTGGAATATACGTTTCTTTTCCTTGAGTTAACTTTAACTACACTATACAAAAAGCTTCTTTAAACCTTAGCCTCCCTGCTTATCACTTTGTTTTGACTTTACCTTAACTTTTTGCTGAAAAAACCCTGAC
>JACGTP010001467.1:0-10353 GCA_023678845.1 Mischocyttarus mexicanus | reverse complement strand
ACATATGCCTCTACAAGCAATCGATGCTCATCAGATGCAGATTTCTTTAAATTAAATAATTTAATCAAAAGTTCCCGCAAATGGTGCTTATTCGACTCAAAACTCGACATTTTCGAAGGAAAAAAAATATCTGTTATCGATACAAAATTACTAATATACCAAGATTATGTTGTTGAGAGATGTCAAACCCTACGATATGACGTTTACATGAGACAATTTTAACCATAATTTAATCATAAAGCCATATTTTTTTGTACGGTAGAAACTTATTTGTACACCCAATATTATTTACCTAGAAATTAGAAATCAAAGATGAATGAGGTAGAAAACATAATAACGATCAGTTTGTATAGAATAAGACGTGGATTAAAAAACAAACAACTTTATGGTGTCCACAACTGTGGTCTCAAATGTATGAATAATTTTGTATATTTAACATTTGAAAGATAAAAAAATCACAAACGAGATGAAAATAAAACAAAAAAAACAAAAAAAAAATCAAACAAGATGTGTATGTTATCTGATCCTCAATGTGAAAAGATTGGAATAAAAACGAAACAAATAAAATAAAATAAATAAAATAATCCAAATAATCCAAGTAACATTGAATATTGATCAGATTAGAAAATGTTAGGGGGAAAAAAAATGTAAATGTAATGAAACTAAATGAACGACGTTCGGTATTTTCTGTCGAAGCACGGTAATAGAGATAGGATTCTTATGGGGGGGGGGGGGGGGAGGGAAAAGTAGAAGGGTCGATAGGAAGGGGGGATCTTTGGAATTCTAATCGGAATAGGTGCATCGCAAACGAGTTCTTAAGTGCGAGCCCTGCAATGCGAATGGGGTCGTTGCATTGGGTTGTGTTGTGGTGGTAGTGGTGGTGGTGGTGGTGGTGGTGGTGGTGGTAGTGGTGGTGGTAGTGCCATTGCCGGCGGCGTGTTTAGTCCCGACGAAAATGCTAATCCGTCGTTAGTTTCGCTTGGCGAAGCGTGTAAACTGTTCGAGGTACGCGTCGTTCTCCATCCGCAGGCAAACAGGAAACTCGAATGACGTTTATAGTGTTATAGGGATAGGTACTCTAGTCGACTTTCATATAAACAAAAGCTATTCTCAATCAAATCATTCCCCACTCTCTTCTTTCTTTTTTTTTTTTTTTTTTTTTTGAAGGGAAAAATAATTTGTATCAAAGTACATCGACGTGACAATTAAGTCAACTCATGTGAAGAAGACGATTTAAATAAAGGCTGACCTAAATTCTTGAATAATTTCTAAAACGTATTCTTTTGAAAATTTATGTTTAGATTTTTAAATGAACAATTTTTGGAAATCTGTTTTTATCAAATTATTTTTCGTATATTGTTTGAATAAAAATAAATTCAAAAATAATTAATCTCGTTATTTGAAATTTTTGAAGAAAACGAATTGGAAGAAGTATTTTGTTGCTATTATTATTAAATAGATAATAATTTTTTTAAATGGACAAACGATATGTCAAGAAACCAACAAAGATTAATCTTACGATTTATTTTATTAGATTCAATATAACATTGAATTGAAAATAAAATCATAAAATCAATGTTATCCAATTCATAGATTTATAGTCCACTTACGATTCTTGAATAATTTCTAAAACGTATTCTTTTGAAAATTTCTGTTTAGATTTTTAAATGAACAATTTTTGGAAATCTGTTTTTATCAAATTATTTTTCGTATATTGTTTGAATAAAAATAAATTCAAGAATAATTAATCTCGTTATTTGAAATTTTTGAAGAAAACGAATTGGAAGAAGTATTTCGTTGCTATTATTATTAAATAGACAATAATTTTTTTAAATGGACAAACGATATGTCAAGAAACCAACAAAGATTAATAATACGATTTATTTTATTAGATACAATATAAGTTTGAATTAATGGGAATTTTAGACGAGGAAGGGGAAGGGGAGAAATGGATGAGAGAGCTGGAGGATAGGAGAAGGAGTGCAAGGGGGTAGGCTAGGTGATAATTGTAAATAGTGTAAATAGTGTTAAGTAAATGTTGTTATGTTATTAGATTATGTTAAGATGTATATGTGAGATGTGTTATTAATTTGATGTGGTATGGACGAAGGGCGAGTTGTTAAAGTTTTGGGTTCGTTTCTTGAAAAAACGCCTTGTAAACCCGGTTTGGGAAACAATAAATAAATAATAAATATAAGTTTGAATTAAAAATAAAACCATAAAATCAATGTTATCCAATTTATAGATTTATAGTCCACTTACGAAAATTACCGCAACGTGTATTCACAGTGTCTATCTCTGATTAACAATTATTCGTAGTAGAATAATATAAAACAAAAAAAAGAAAAAAGTACAAAAAATCGATTAAATCAACAATTCAACAGAGAAACTAATTTAAAGATCAATTTGATAATACGAAGTAAGTTTAAATAGAAAGAAAAAAACAAAAATAAAAACATCAAATCAATGCATGCAATAATTATTGATTTAGTCTACTTACATAATTACCACACAACATTTATTCGTAATAGAATAATTAAAAGAAACAAAAAATTTATTAAATCAACAATTAAACAAAAACTAATTTAACGATCAATTTGATAATACGAAGTAACTTTGAATAAAAAGAAAAACAAAAAAAGAAAAACAAAAAAATGAAACCATCAAATCAATACATTCAATTTGTTGATTTAGCCCAATTACAAAATGTACACGAAATTCGCGTTTGTTTCTCCCTTTTTGATCGTCCCCTTTTCTCTTTTCCCTTTCATTCTTTCGTTGTATAAATTTCAAAGCACGCACACATACATACACACACACACACATACCTATACGCTATCTTGCTCTGCGTGCAATCGGAAACTACCTCGGCCACGCGATTTCACGTCACGTGAAATGAACTACTAGCTCTGAACTACCCCTGATGAACAACTATCCCTTACGAAGAGAACCCCCATTCGTCTTTATCTCTTGTTAGTTAACTCGAGCTCGATTTCTCTAGCAGATTTTACCAACCCTATGGGTGTGCAACATAGTGCCTATCGCGTTAACACGTTGTTACGCGATAATGAATATCAAGCGTGTTAAACAGCACAGTGTTACCACCACCACCACCATACCACCACACCACCACAACACCATCATCACCATCGCATACGTACAACACACAGCACAGTATTGCCACCACCACCACACCATCACACCACCATCATCATCATTGCATACGTACAGCACACAGCACAGTATTACCACCACCACCATACCACCATTACACCATCACACCACCATCATCACCATTGCATACGTACAACACACAGCACAGTGTTACCACCACCACCACACCATCATACCATCATCGCATACGTACAACACACAGCACAGTGTTACCACCACCACCACCATACCACCATACCACCATACCACCACACCATCACACTATCACACCACCATCATCACCATCGTATACGTACAACACACAGCACAGTATTACCACCACCACCATACCACCACCACACCATCAAACCACCATCATCACCATTGTATACGTACAACACACAGCACAGTGTTACAACCACCACCACACCACCACTACCACCATCATCACCATCACATACGAACATACATAAGGTTCGATCGTTTCTCTTCCCCTCTACCACACCCCTCTTCCCAGACTCGAAATTTCGTGCGACGATCGTTTAAGTTTCAAGGATAACACCTATCAAAGAGTAATCTTCTTTTCTCTTCTTTCTTCTTTCCCCCTTTCTCCACCCCAATTTCTCCCTTTTTCTCTTTTTTAATATTTTTTTTTAACAGTAATGGACGAGCACTTAAACAGGTCTTAGAAAGAAAGAAAAGAAAAAAAAAAGGAAAGAAAAGAAAGAGATATAGAAGATTGTCATTAAAAGAACGCAAACCCGATTACAACGAGTAGACGATAATCGATTAGAGATGAAAATTATTCTTCCTTCTACGGTACTAATGGATCTCTACAATTCGACAAAGAATAAAAACAGATAGGAAGATAGATAGATAACTATAGACAGTGTTATCGAAAATCGAAATTCATTAATTATGCAAACGAATGAGAGAATACACTTTTACTCGTGAAAATTTCCTTCGACTTGTACGAGAATCTTTCTTAACGCATATTCGTTCGATAATTTTTTGCACCGCCAAAAACAAAAAAATATAACAAAAAGACAATCAGTTCTTTATTGGAATTATCTTTGTTTGGTATAGAAAAAAAAAAGAATTAGAATTTATTTGGAATTTAAAATAGAACAAGAGTGAATTATTTTCTGTAAAATAAATTAGAATTATGAGTGCGAGTACACAGGGGATTGTCGTGAGTTAAAATATGTAAAAAATTTATACATGAAACATAAAACTATAACTATTTTCTGTAATACACAAATGAACGAATTTATGTCATTTGCCTATTCGGTGATTGTTTCTGAAATGACGAATTTTTCTCAAGCGGACAAATACGCGTTGAAAGATTTCTACGATGTATAAAAAATTTATGCTTAATTTAGTGTAAAATTTTTGTTAATAAGTAGTTAGTATTTAATATCTTAAAAAATGCCAATGCTTTGTTCAATTAAAACTTGGCCGGTAAAAGAAATTGCGTAACCATTGATTATGAAAGTGGCGTAAGTCCAATTTCCATAGAAAGGTGACGGACGGGGTTAGTGGCCACCGGTGGCTTTACAATTGACAAAAAAACAAATTAACGAAATTATAGAGATAGAATATTCATCAGATAAGGATATTGTTACTGAGAACTTGGATTCTGCAAGAGAAAATAAAGGAAAATATGCGCAAGGAATAAATAAAATTAAGCGAAATACTGGACAAGAGTACTATACAAAAAAAAGGAAAATTCATTCCAGGAAAACAATGTCAATCCAAAAACTGTAACTGGTCGAAGAAATGCATATAACGCGTTAATGAATCAGAACGTAGAGCAATTTTTGTTAAATTCTGAAATATAGGCGATTTTAATAAACAAAACGTATTTTTCCAGTGTAGTGTTCAAGGTAAAACTGTAAATAGAAGAAGGCCAAGAAATCATTCGGGCATTTTGAGAGCTTATGCTCATCAATTTCACCTAGCTACTTCACGCGGAAACATTTTAGTGTGTAAGAAGTTTTTCATGAATACTTTTAACATATCTACTGGTCGAATTGATAGTGTCTTTAAAGCGCATGATAATATTTCGAAAGACATGCGTTGACAAATGGATAGCTGTTGCAAAAGAACTAATGAACTAATGACAATTACAGTGATAGAACACGTCAAAGTTTTCCGACATTTCAAAGTCATTATACTCGATCCTAAAATCCAGAACGGATGTTCTTGAATTCTGAATTAAACGTAAGAAAAATGTTTAATTTGTATTTAGAAAAATGTAAGGAAAATAACTTGAGTTCGGTTAATGAATGGACGTACACACTGCCACATGAAGAGCATAAATAATTAATAATACCATTATCTTGTGTTAAGTTTAACAATATATAAATATAATTAACGTTCAAAATAAAAACTACTAATTCTGTTTTATTTCTTGTCATTATTTATAAACAAAATTGGATTAATATGAAATATATTTGAAGTAATATTTGTTATTTCAAAATTGAAATTAAATGATATTTGCAATTGAGTAATTATTAAAGTGGGTGTAAGTCCATTTGCAGCCTGGAAGTATATGTTATTTTAGTTAAATTTGCCTAAAAGAAATGTATATAATATCAAATGACATATTGATAAATTATTAAAAACATTCCCAGACTTCATATAATTACCCTATTTTTTTTAATTGTCAGATTCACTAACATTTAATTTTCTCGAAACGGAAGAAAATGGACTTGCACTACTTTCAAAATAAACGATCAAAATAACGAATGAAAATAGACAAGAAATGGAAAGTAAAAGAGGTAAGAAAAATAAAGAAAAAATATAAAGAAACAACGAATGACGTGAAAAATTTAAATAAAACTTAAATAAAATAAAATAAAATGAGAGAATTGATTTATGAGTAGAGTAGAAATTCTTTCGTCCAGTCGCGTACATATTTATTCTCGATCGAAGTAGTAAAAGTAGTAATAGTAGTAGGGGAAATTGGAATGGGAATGGGAGTAGAGTAGTGGAGAAAGAGGAGAGAATGGGGGTAAAAGTAAAAGAAGAAAAAGAAGAAAAAGAAGAAGAAGAAGAAGAAGAAGTCGCATTCGTTATTGCCGGATTCCGGCGATATCTAAAATCGTATTAGAGAGATCCCCCGATGTCGTAAATATTCGCCGAAAGAACGTTGTCGGAAAGAGTATCGTTTTCTCTCTCAAAAGAAAAAGAGGAGAGGGTGAGAAGAAGAAGAAGAAGAAGAAGGAAGGAAGGAAGGAAGGAAGAAAAGAAGAGTAAGATTTTTCTTCTTTTTTCTCTTTCTTTCTCTTTCTCCTTAATGTAAAGGACGACCTTCGCACAGGGTTGTTCTCTCTCGGAAACTCGCGAGGGAACGACGAAATTTATGAATATTTCGTATAATACGTATAGGAATGAGAGAGAAAGAGAGGAAGAGGAGGAGAAGAAGGAGGGTTGGATAGTAGCCTGAGGATATTCTGTTCCCAGGAGAGATACAAAGAGAGAGACAAATATATATACAAAAAGAGAGAATGGAAAATAAAAGGGAAGAACAAATAGATAAATATTAGGTTGTCAAATATGAAATGGAGCAATTTTCAATTCAATTATGTGCATTTTTTGCTCCATTTCATACTTGACACAACCTAATAGATGGATAAAGAGTTAGTCAGATAAGTGTATATAAAAATAATAAATAATTTATAATATATGATTTTTATATTTAGTTTAAATAGTTAATTTTTATAGAAATTGTAATTATTATTTTTGTTTTACTTTATATTATTTACAGAGTAGTCCTTGCAATGAGTGCACCGTTATGAACTTCCAAGATATGCATTGCACGAAAAAATGTTAAACACAAAAGTTACATGGGTTTGAAAGTACGTTAATTTTTGTTTTCTTTATGAAGATTTGAAGGAGAAATTTGTAAATATAATTTTTAGATCAAAATATGGTCAAGTATAAAATTATGACATGAGTAAAAAAGTATTGACATTTATCAATCCTAAACCTAATAGTAATTTCACTTTATTACTCGACGATTTTCTTCGCGTAATTTAATATTAAAATGAAATATTTTCATGTGTGTTTGCACACATATACAAACACAACAAAAACTAATATTAATAACAATGAGAATAAATTATATTCCATCTCTCTCTCTCTCTCTTTTCTGATTTTTCTTTTATAGTTCTCACTGCAAGTAAAAACTTTTGAATAAAAATAAGAGAAAGAGATTGGGAGTAGAGGAGTTCGTATAAAAGAATCGAAAGGAATTCGGCATCAACTATAGGAAGCTCTCGAGAAATTGTCTGTGGAAGAATCGTTCATTCGAATTTTCGTCTCGAACAAATGGCAAAATTCGTCAAGTGAATTTCATTCCCTTTCTTTCTTTCTTTCTTTCTTTCTTTCTTTCTTTCTCTTGTCAGTTAACGAAGCGAGAAAGTTTTCTTAACGAACGATTAGCCAAATCGTTTTACCGTATTCGATAAAACGACTCTAGTCTCGTGATCATTCGAAAGAAAATCCCTTTTTTGTTTCTGAGAATATAGAATAAAATCATGCATATATAGCAATTCTTTTTTTTCTTTTAACTTTTATTTCTTTCGATAACTAAACGAGGATTTTTATGATATTACTCGAAACTATAGAATATAATTGAAAGAAAGAAAGAAATATTCTACAATAGAATAAACACCTTAGATTCTTTTTGATTTGTTTATAAATCTCGTATAAACCTTATGTCAATAATCAGTCGTTACAACGTTGTTCAACAGCCGGGGTACCTGGGTACCCGCTTAGGTTATTCATTCAATAATTGAACTTTTATACCGGGAAATTTTCACATTATTACTCATTACATTAAGGTCTACCTGAGAAACCCTTTTTTTATAGAAATATTAACTTTGGAAAAGAGGGGAGGTAGAAGAATAGCCGAAATTCTTGTGCAGCTGCTTAGTATTCGTTACTTATAATGGTCAGTTTCAAACTAGACTTAACTTGGAGTGGACGTTTGAATATTTCCTAAGCACTGTGTGTATTTTTTTACTTAAGATTAGTTGTTCAGTATTATAATAAAACACAAATTGGAGTCGATACAATGGATCAGATGTTGGGTCGTTACACAACCCACAGACGGACTGGACTAACCGATAGCCTTTTGCATTTTTTTTTAATATTTTGGATGTCCCTAGTCTTGCAAGCTACATAGTTTAGTATGAAAATAACAAAATGATAAAAAAAAAGACAAACGAGCGCAGATTATTTTTGCGACAATTAAGTGAAGAATTATGTATGTCATTGATTGAAGCACGATCTGAAAATATTCAAATTATGAGAAATTTCAGTACTAGGATTGCGATCGAAAGCATCTATGGAAAAGCAATAAATTCTACAAGCAGAGCAACAACATCAAGTGAGTCCGGTGGGTCTACTCAAGAGGCAGATTCCACTGGACAAAAAATTTTTGTAGAATCATGTTATATTTGTTATCAAGGTGTCTGTAAAAAACGGAAAAAAACGCGAAAATTATGTAAAGAATATAATAAACCAGTTTTCGATGAACATTCAAAAACAATTACAAAATGCGAAACATGTTTTCAAGAATAAATTCAATATAGCAATATTTTACGTATAATTTATAAGTTTTATATTAAAATTAATAAAAAGTTAAATAAATTCGTTTATTTATTTATTAAATAATATTTTTTATCCCTAGAGAGAAGTTTAATTATTTATTACTTTACAATTTTATAGAAATATTAAATTCTTACATATAGGTACCCAGGTACCCCGGGTATTGAACAATAGGGTATCTGACTTTAACTTTAAAGTTTATTTATTTTTTTGCATATTTAAATATCTTAAAGTATATAAATCGATAGAAATAGACTCAAATAACGAGAATCTAAAAGGATTTGATAATATGTCGTTAAATACAAAAGATATGTAAGAAAGAACATGCAAAAGGGTACCCGGGTACTCGGGTATTGACATAAGAGATAATTGATAGTATAACTTTTGATTTTTCTTATTCGTAGAATATAACGTTCTGTATGAATATATAAAATATTAATAAACAAATATCAAATATTAACTATCTTTAAATTCGTATATATCAAAAATAAATAGTTTGATTAAGAAAAATGCATAATCCTGTTCTTAATACTCAACAAATATTTCCTTTACTTTATATTTTCACTTCTTAAAAGTTGAAAATAAAATATAATCTATGCTAAATACTACTACTGATAACAAAAACAACTATTTTTTTAAAATGACGTAAATTGTACGTCATATTAACGTTTTGTGCTCACTGGGTATATATATTAGGTCTTCCCATAAGTTTCTTCATTATTTTTCAATATAAAATATTTTTTTTCCCATTGTATTTTATATTATTTTACTTAACAATATACGATAATATTATTCCTATTAGCTTTCTCATAATACTATGGAATTTAATATTAGTAAAATAATATTAAATATAAAATATTAAATATAAAAAGTTCATTAAAAAAAAAGGAAGAAACTTATGGGACAACCTAATATTATATATCTTGTATATCGAAAAGTTGATCGATAATAAATGCATTTGACCGTTGTGGTCTGTGCTAACGCATAAAATAGATATAAATAATGTATGCGCTTTCGTAAGAGAAACAGAGTCAACAACAAACTAACAGAAACAGAAAAAGAGAAACAGAATAAGAGAATGGGAGAATGAGAGAATGAGAGAATGAGAGAATGAAAGAGAGAGAAAATATTTCTGTTTCAGTCTTGCAAAAGGTATATCGGAATGCTTTCGGCAAAGACTCACCTTCTCTTCGAGAGCCAGGCGGTTCCCCATGGCTTGCATAATGGCGTCCGAAATACGGGTGTCCAATTGTCTGACGGCCCTCTCGGCATTCAGACCCAAAGGATCGTTACGACCGTCGACCGCCACGACGAGCTTCTCGACCGTTTCCACGTAACCAGACCACGCAAGATCCAACTCCGATGCCGACTTCGTCAAGCATCCCCTGCAATCCAAATAATTTCATCTTTTTTATCTACTTATTTATTTTTCCTTTCTTTCCTTTCTTTTCCTTTCCTTCCTTGCTTCGTTTCATCTTTTTTTCATTCTACGTGGGTTCTTCTCCCACATCAAGAATTTTTGCATTCAACAAAATGTCACTAGGAAATAGTAATATTATGAATACCTTGTATCTGTGTCTA
>JACGTP010001466.1:0-10355 GCA_023678845.1 Mischocyttarus mexicanus | reverse complement strand
CCATGCATTTATCCCGGCTAAATCCAAGATATTAAAAAATACTTGCAAAGGCCATCTCCGTGATTTAGAGTTTACCGAATAATTTCTGGCCATTTGGTCAGTCACATCTACGCCAAATTTGGTGCTATTGTTACGTCTCAACTGACGAGTGAGTTTAATTATGATGCTAAGCCTGTTGTGACCACTCTGCATTCACCGAGTTTAGCCGGGACCAGGCAGGTTCGTTTATTTGAATATTCGAGTGACAATAAAATATGGCAAAAGAGGTAATAAAACGCGAAAGATGGAATAAATTCGGTATAATTGAAGAACGGTAGCTGATTGAGTAGTTAAGGAAGTTTGAAAAGAACGGTTTTCCACAGGAAGTAAAGGGTTGCAAGCGAGAAGTGAACTGAGTTGTATTCGGAATCTGACTGTTATTTGTACTTACTTGTTGATGTCAATGGTATACTGGATTGGTTCTGCTCGGATGGAATGTTTGGGTTGCAGATCTAATTAACTTCGGTGATTATGAGAATAACTTGTTTATTGGCTTGGTGCTTGCAAATCTTAGCACCAACTGGATCACTTATTACTTCGATCTTCTTGATCGGTTATTCAATATTAACAAATACAATTTATGAGCTTTAACACTTATTCAATACACGATACTTTCAAAATTATTATTCACGACTCTTATTAATTTTACCAGAACAAAGTATAAGGTGAGACAAAAATCAGGACAAGATCCAAGGAAACTAGGATAACCACGAAGTTAAGATTAAGATTTTAAGTGAATAGTTTTTAAGTAAAACCGGGAGTAAAAAAAGTAGTAGTAATTGTAATGAGTGCCTCGCGGGCCAAAAGTCCCTCCTTATATAACCTTAAGACATAAGGAAAAAAGTGGAGGTGGCATAGGGCTGACCTATAGGACTGACCTCCCTACCCCTACCAAGTTCCGTTTTCTTTCTAGAATTGTTTTTTACAAGGATATCTCTGTTTGAAAAAGGCTCCAATCCGGCCATATCATAAATCAATTATCGTCGTCACTTGATAGGACACCCGCTCTGTTCCTTACGCCTCAACGCCGCCTATAGCGGCTATTGTCCAGAAGGTTTCTCCTTTCGACCCCCGGGGCAACAGCTACTTTGATTTCTCCTCACGCCATCAGGCTTCGAATTATTATTTACACGTGAACTAACTTATTACTAGCTTAATATTATCGGGATCACGCATTACTTCTCATACATTCATTCCTTTTTATCCATTCTCACTTATTTCATTATATTATTATTGCATAGGTGCAGAAGCACCAGTTGATCACAATTATACCAGTCTTTAGGACTAATACAACCATGACCCAAGCCGCTTCTACACCTATGGATTTCTAGAACTTAAAATAACAGTGACTCTCTCTGGGGAGAGCGAAGGGGTACTCGACGGACACTGGACACTTTGGTGCCACGATTCTCTTTCAGACAACACATTTCGAGATCCTTCGGTCTTCCCAGGCTCAGGTTCTAGAAGTCAATTTGACCCTTCGCTTATATATTATTGGAAGAAACCAAATGCCTTTCTTCCATTTCAACTTTCCTTATTTTCCTATTTATATTACTAATATGGTTATAGGAGAGGGCGTGTGTCATCGGCCAACGATTTCTGTATAGGGTTTCTTAAGAGTCGATAATTTATATTTCATTTTCTTTTCACGAGTATGTTTCATCCGATTCTGATTATCAAAAGGAGTTTCAAGTTCTCTTCTGAATATTTATTCGTTATAATATTACTTTACGTTTGGTTAATTCCTCTTATTTAAATTACTGGTATTACTTGGTGGTTCTTTTATTTAAATTATCGAAGGTAATTGTTATTTATTTTAATATTAATATTTAGATCAGAGAAAATGGTTATTGTTAACTTTTACATTAATTACAAGAATCTGGTTGATCAGGCCTTTATATAACTATTATGTATTGTTTAATAAAATATTCCTTTAAATCACTCAAAATGGTACTACTCGTGCTTTAGTTTACTATTGGCAAAAAAATTAATGTGGGAAATCGTGGCGGGACGTCACAGTATTAAACAACTGAATTGTCTCCGGTGTTCGGGTGTCATTTTCTTCAATTTGTACGGAATTGTGCATTGAACTGAGAATTAGAACTTTCTTTCTTGGTTTAACTTTGTAAACTGTCAACATACTATTATTTAAGCGATAGAGTTTGATTGAGAAAAGTGCCATGTCGTCGTTTTTCAGTTTTGCCAGTCTTGATAGTTCTTTTCTATTTGCTCTAATTGTCCCAACAATCGTAGTTTTTTTTAGCCAAAAGTTTTGTTGCTAAAGATAGGCTTGTAAAAAAGTTGTCCGTGGTTATATTTCTTCCAGATCCAACATACGGTTTTGCTAATTTCATAATGACAAACTCTCCAAGAGGAACTGAGGGTTAAACTTACTGTAACGTATTATTAGTCTTGTTCACTATTTTGAAAATGACACTTACAACACGTAATACGATATAAAATATTATAAAATAATAATAATGATAAAAGACTGCCAAGTATGCTCTTTGTAACGTTCACGTTTCGATGCACTCTGTTCGTGTTGCAAGACTCTACTGATTTGAATTCGTGAGAAGACGTCTATACATTTCCTTCAGTTATAAGTTTTTTGTTCTCCGTCATAGTAGATAAGATTAAGTGAGAAAATTTGGGGAAGTAGACCGTATCAGATCAATCAAGCAAATAAACCGATAGTCGAACGAGAACTGAAAACACTTGGAAGTGCCGTAAACCATTTTCTGGAAGGCACTTATAGGATAAAATCATGCCACAACTACATTACCTTTCGTTTGTAACGAATTTATAGTTTTGACATTGAGTCTTAGAGAAAAACTATTACAAAAATGTATAAATCGTACCACCGGTCAAATGACCGGTCGTGGTAGGTGAGACAGACTACAAATTTTTCTCAGAAAATAAACAATAGAAAAATAAGTGAATATTGAAAAATGTATCATACATATATTTTAGGAAAAGTCATAAAATTTAAAGGCGATTCGCTTACGTTAAATGTAGGAAATTACAATTGAAAATTTAAAAACGGTCAATTGACCAGTCCCGGTAGGAATAGTGTTAATAAATGTGACGTTTCCACCAAGAATTCTTTCTTCGGTGTAAATTTAGATTCTATATTCTGAAACAATGTAGGAATAAAAACAAATATTCCGTGTTGAACAGAAGCTATCTTTTGTTCGTAAACATTTTCCATAGCAGAAGATTTCGAGCAAAGCTGTTCTCATCAGTTCGGCTGATTCCTTCTTTTTGTTTGGTGAGAATTTAAAAAGATCTTGTAAACAATAGCCATACAAACTTAGATGCCTAAGAAAATTTCTTAGTGCTATAGGATTGTAAATAGGCTTATTAAAATTGAAGAACATGGCCAAATGTTTACAATCTTTAACGATGTCCATACAGGCTTCTATATCGCTTAACTCGGTCGAATCGACTGAATGACACGTTTTTCAGCTTCCGTTTCATAAGTGGTATAAACATCAAAATTATACAATACCGATAGATTTATGAGAACCTGTCCTACATCGCTAGCACCGAAATTTATTAATACAGATTTGTTCGAAAAACGCGCCACTGAACTAGGGGTCAGCACCTCTCGAGCAGCGCGATCGAGATGCCTCCTGTCATCTCAAGTAGGAAAATCCATCGATCACTCCTATTGATCAGAAATCACGCCACTTCTCGGGGAAGCAGATGATTGGTACTGCATGACGTCACATATGGCGTGATTTTTTCCCGATTGCTGGAAAATCTCACCTGAGTAGCGTGGAAGGTGCTAATTGGCGGAAAAGCTTTTTGCCACGTCGACACCTTTTTACCAGCCCGTACCGGCAAGGTGCGAGGTGCCTCATTCTTATTCAAAAAGTGATCGAGTGCAGACGTGTTATCAAGTTATCTAAAAAAGTGACTTCTCTATATTCCTACTTCTCATTATTTTTCTCTTTTCTCTTTCATCTGAGCTAATCTCTTCTATCCTCTATCTCCATAATCAGACTTCTCTTTTCTTTCTCTTCTTTTCTCCTAGCTATTCTCTCCTTAATTATCTCCCTACTCTTCGCTTAAGTCCTCTCTTTCTGTCTGTCCTCTCTTTTCCTTTTCTATCACCACATCTTATATTACTATTCCTGTTACTTCTTTTATCTCTCTCTCATTTCTCTGTTCATCTCAATAAATCTGTTACGTTGCCGCTTAAACCAGTATTTCATTTCTCGTTTCCTAAATACAGTCCACTAGTCGTCTCCTAATCCTCTCCATCATCCCTTGACCATCTCCGTTAAATTTCCCAACATTTTTTGGTCCTTCGAGCCGGATCTTTAAGTACCGCGTAACAGTGAACAGTGTTAGACGTCTCTCTCATCACCATGGCCGCTAAGATACTCCTGCAGGAGCAGCGGGCAGCCAGCATAGCCGACATTCTCAACAAGACCAAGGACATCTCAGCGATGGATCTGGCCACCGCGGAGCGAACGCGCGACTTCCTGGAGATCAGCTGGAAGAAGTTCGACGCGGAAAACGAAAAGCTCTACCAGGCATCTCGGGAGCCTCCTCTCGAGCATCCGTATTTCAAGGAGAAGAGGTATGAGGCGACGATGCAACAGTACTTCTCAGGCCTCTCTATTCTCCATCGCCGCATCGAAGCCTTGGCACCTCCTGCATCTACAGCCAGGAGGCACGAGCAGGCACGATCTCGGGCATCTCTCCCAATGATCGAACTGCCGAAATTCTCAGGGTCGTTCACCGACTGGAAGACCTTCGAGGACCTGTTCTCGTCGCTGGTGAGGAACGACCCAGACATCTCGGCAGTAGAAAAGATGCATTACCTCCGCTCCAGCCTGGAGGGAGAAGCAGCAAGGGTCATCTCGAACCTCAGGCTCTCGGCGGACGCATTTGAGACTGCGTGGAAGCGTCTGGTCGGGAGGTTCGAGAACAGGAGGCTTCTCGCATTGGCGCACGTGGAGCGGCTCCTGAATCTCCCACAGGTGAAGCCAAGGACATCTCACGGGCTACACCAACTTGTTAACATCATAGAGTCCTCTCTGAGCGCGATCGAGGCCCTAGGCTGCCCAGTGGAACAGTGGGGCCTGATCGTGCTCCAGCGAGCAAGCTCGGCGCTGGACGCCAAAACACGGGAGGACTGGGAGCATCACCTGGGCTCCTCGACCGAGATCCCTCCGTATAGGCGGTTGCTGTCGTTCATCTCGGCCGCCGCTCGTGCGCTGGAGCACATAGAGAGCCATCGAGAACACGAGAAGGCCACGAGCTCCAGGACATCTCGCGCGCAGAGAGCCTCGCCCACAAGGTCATATGCGAAGGTGCTCAACCTAGCGCCGCAGTCATCTCCACGGCCAATACCGAAACAGCAGACCTCTCAACAGCCAGCACCTCGCCAGCAGACATCTCCTCAGCCAGCGCCCAGCAAGCAGACATCTCCTCAGCGAGCAGCCACGCCGCCGGCATCTCAGGGGCAAGTTTTCATTCCAGACCTCTCCAATAATTGCTGCTACTGCAAGCGGCAGCATTACCTCGCCTTCTGCCCTAAGTTCGCCAGCCTCAGTCGGAAGGAAAGGGTAGAAGTTGTGACGGAGAAGAGGCTGTGCTTCAACTGCCTAGGGAGGCATAACGTTCGGCAGTGCAGAAGCACGAGGAGGTGCAACACCTGTGGGGAGCAACACCATACCCTGATCCACCCAGGACGCCACGCCATCTCCACCGAGTCAAAGGCATCTCAGGTGCGGTCAAGCTCGTCGAGCATCATCTCCAGCGCCACAATGTCATCTCAGAGGCTGCCGTCATCGTCGAGCACGCCCTCCTTATCAGATGCCCCGGCTCATCAGCAGTCACGTCGGAGGTCACAGCGAAAAAGGTCATCTCACATTCAGTCATCTCATTCTCGTTCATCCTCCTCATCCACTCCCGTAGCATCTCATTCCCCACCATCCTCTTCACCGTCATCATCTCATAAAAAGTCATCTCCACCGTCATCATCTCATCAAAAGTCATCTCCACCGCCATCATCTCACAAGTCAGCTCCACCATCGTCATCTCGTCGTTCACCCTCTCGCTCCTCCTCCAACACCAAAGCTCCCTCACATTGAGGTTTTGGTAGGACATCTCAAAACCCACGTAGTCATCTCAAAACAATTCTAAAGTCGTCCATCTCATCTTCATCAAAGTCGTCCCTCTCATCATCACCAAGGTCATCTCAGAAGGTTAAAAGAGTCAGATTCTCCTCGCCCATTTCGGATTGCGACCGACCATCTCATTCTTCTCTTTCATCCTGCTCTCGAGCTCCCGTGCTTCTTGCAACTTGCAAAGCCTTTGCAATCTCTCCGAAGGGAGTTCCGACTTTGATACGTCTTCTCATTGATCCTGGATCAGAGTTAACCTTAGCTTCGTCCAAACTCGTAGCGAAGTTAAATCTCAAACGCCACCCAGGATCCATCCCTATTCAGGGCGTGGGTAGTTCATCTCCAGGAGCAACTCAAGGTCAAGTATCATTGACCCTCCAATCGACCTACTCGTCCTCTCAAGTCAATCTCAAGGCATTAGTTTTGCCAAAGATTACATCTCAAGTCCCGTCGTCAGTAATATCGGAGCAAGACTGGCCTCATCTTAGACCTCTCAGACTAGCTGACCCTGACTTTCTCACTCCCAAATCCGTTGACCTTCTCATTGGTGCTGATAATCTCAGAAGGATAATGAAGTCATCTCGCCTTATCATGCGAGGCGACTCAGAACCCATAGCGTTTCACACAAGGTTTGGTTGGGCGGTGCTAGGCGCGACCGCCAGCCCGCGCCAGTCCAACTCTCTTATAAGTTGTCATGCCATCTCCAATGAATCTCTCAATGAAACTCTCACCAAGTTCTGGGTTCAGGAAGAAGTCTCATCTTGTCCTACGCCCTCTCTAAGTCTCGCTGAGTCAGAGTGCGAGAAGCACTTCGTAGACACTAACTCTCGACTTCCTACAGGTCGTTATGTAGTTCGTTTGCCATTCTCAAAGGACATCTCCGCCCTAGGGCACTCAAAGTCGTTAGCCACAAAGTGCCTTCAGAGACTTCTCAAGAGATTCGGGAGCGATAGTCTTCTCAAAGAGAAATACACTGACTTTCTCAGAGAGTACGAGTCGTTAGGACATATGGTCCCAGTTCCTCTCGATGCACCTGAGCCATCTCACACTTTCTACCTCCCGCACCACGGAGTGTGGCGCGATCAGAGTTCCTCCACCAAGTTGCGGGTAGTGTTCAACGGGTCAGCCAAATCGTCATCTCATGTCACGCTCAATGATCTCATGCATACCGGTCCTAAAACCCAAACTGACATCTTCGATGTATTGCTCTGGATCAGGCAGCATAAGTACATTTTCATTACGGACATAGTGAAGATGTTCCGTCAAATTCAGGTGCATCCCCAAGATCGAGATCTTCAAAGAATTCTCTGGGTAAACGAGTCATCTCAAATTCAGGCCTATCAGCTCACGACAGTGACATATGGAACTCGCTCCGCTCCCTATCTAGCCTGCCGTGTCCTCAAACAGCTAGTTGAGGACGAAGGTCATAACTATCCGCTTGCTATAGATCCCATTCTCAAGGGAAGCTATGTTGACGACATCTCAGGAGGGGCAGAGTCCATTGAGCAGCTCAATGTGGTCGCATCCCAGCTACAAGAAATGTGCGACTCTGCCTGTTTACCGCTGGATAAGTGGAAAAGCAACTCTCGTGACTTCTCTCACTCATCGTCCACGCATTCTGATCTCTCACCTGTCCATTCGTTTGACGATCTCACCACCAAGATCTTAGGCATCTCGTGGAGTTCTCAGAAAGATGTGTTCACATTTGACGGAACCATCTCCTTCCATCAGGCAGTCACAAAGCGAATTATTCTCTCAGAAGTGGCCCAGCTTTTTGACCCTCTCGGACTCCTCTCTCCAGTGGTAATCAAAGCCAAAATTCTCATGCAGCGACTCTGGTTGGAAAAGGTTGGCTGGGATGATGAACTGACACCAGATATTATTCACGAATGGTCTCAGTTCAGGCAAAATCTCGCACGGCTCTCAGTCCTGGAGACTCCCCGTTGGCTCAATCTCTCTTCTAAGGCACTCTCAGTGCAGATTCATGGCTTCTCAGACGCATCTCAACTTGCTATGGCAGCAGTTGTCTATCTCAGGGTGTCATACCCGAACAAGCCTCCAGTAGTCCGTCTAGTCTGCTCTAAGACAAAGGTAGCTCCTCTCAAGCGACTCACTATCCCAAGACTTGAACTCTCAGCTGCAGCTCTGCTGGCCGGACTAACCAAGGAGGTGATCAGACTTCTCGACCTCTCAGAAGCGGACACTTTTCTGTGGTCTGACTCGTCTGTGACCCTTGCATGGGTCAAAAACAATCCCATGAGATGGAAGGAATTCGTAGGGAATAGAGTAGCTGCTATCCACAATTCAGTACCTCAGGCTCATTGGAAATTTATCTCCGGAAAGCTCAATCCCGCCGACTGTGCATCTCGAGGGCTTAGCGCTTCTCAACTCATCGAGCATTCTCTATGGTGGAAAGGTCCACCGTGGCTCTCGAAATCTCCCGAGTTCTGGCCATCGTCAGCACCACCAGCACCGAACACAGACCTGGAGGAGCGCCCTGGCATCTCACTTACACTCTCACCGGCCAAATCTCCGACTTGGGATCTCATCGACCTCTCGCATGTGTCCTCCTTCCAGAGGAATCTCACGAAGTTGCTTCGCATTACTGCACTGTCGCAACGAGCCATCTCCTGCTTCAAGAAGGTTCCAGGCGCAAAATTGTCTATCTCACCACTCAATCCAGCGGACCTGGAGCAAGCCAAGCTGTTCTGGATACGTAAGACTCAAGAGGCGTACTTCGCTCCAGAATTGAAATCTCTCGCAGCTGGTCAATCTCTTCACAAGCGGCATGTTCTATCTCGACTCACGGCCTTCGTCGATCGTGCCGGAATTCTCCGAGTTGGTGGACGTCTCCAGAACTCTCAGCTGGATGAGGACAGCAAACATCCAGCCATACTACCTCGCCAGTCCAAGTTCACTCAGCTGGTCATATCCGATGCTCACGCCAGAACGATGCATGGAGGAACTCAGCTGACACTGGCATACATCCGGAGGACTTTCTGGATCATTGGAGGACGAGCTCCAGTCAAGTCCTTCATGAAGGACTGCATCACCTGTGCCCGAATACGCGGAGTGAGAGCGCATCAACTCATGGCTCCACTTCCGACATCTCGAGTCACGCCATCTCTGGTATTCGAGACTACCGGACTGGATTATGCTGGTCCAGTCTCGCTGAAGAC
This sequence comes from Mischocyttarus mexicanus, assembly GCA_023678845.1. NCBI lineage: Eukaryota > Metazoa > Arthropoda > Insecta > Hymenoptera > Vespidae > Mischocyttarus > Mischocyttarus mexicanus. The sequence goes on along the minus strand of JACGTP010001466.1, from coordinate 997 downwards.
CTTCCAGGGTAGAGGAGCAAAAAGCTTTAAGGGCTGGATAGCAGTGTTTGTCTGTTTCTCTACTTCCGCAGTTCATCTCGAAGTCGTCTCGGACTACTCCACGGAGGGGTTTCTCAAGGCATTCCGGAGGTTCGCCAGCCGGCGGGGGATACCTAAAACGCTCAGGAGCGACTGCGGAACAAACTTCCAGGGAGCCGCCGCTCAGCTGAAGGAGCTGTTTTCGACCGCCACGAAGGAATCTCTCAGGATTCAAAGACTTCTCGCTAATGACGGCACGAAGTGGATTTTCAACCCTCCCGGAGCACCTCATATGGGCGGAAAATGGGAAGCAGCTGTGAAATCCATAAAGTATCATCTCCAACGAACCATCTCTGATACTTTGTTCACCTTCGAAGACTTCTCCACCTTCTTAGCTCAGGTCGAGGCGGTTCTCAACTCACGACCTCTCAGTTCTCTCTCGGAGGACCCTGATGACCTCTCAGCATTAACTCCAGGGCATTTCATCAGGGGGGAGGCATTGACCACCATCCCTGAACCATCCCTAACAGACATCTCTGATTCTAGACTATCTCACTTCCAGCGGATTCAAGAGCGCTTTCAGCAATTTTGGAAGAGGTGGTCTGCAGAATGCCTGCAAGCGCACCAGACTACATCCAAGTGGCAGACATCTCAGGACACCATCAAGAAAGGATCTCTAGTTCTCATCTCGGACGAGCGTTTTCCACCCTCCAAATGGCCTCTCGCAAGGGTGATAGAACTCCACCCAGGAAAGGATGGTCTATGCCGTATCGTCACGGTGAAGACAGCCACGAGCACCTTCACCAGGCCAATCGTCAAGCTCGTCCCGCTGCCTGTTCCACCACATACGGATCCTTGAAAAGTGTGCAGCAGTTTTTCTCTTCTTGGTCATCTCTAATTCTCGTTATGCGCTCGAGAATTGGGGGGGAGAATGTTCGAAAAACGCGCCACTGAACTAGGGGTCAGCACCTCTCGAGCA
>JACGTP010001465.1:0-10357 GCA_023678845.1 Mischocyttarus mexicanus | reverse complement strand
TTAATATAAATAAAATAATTTGTTTCAATAGGTGTAAATTAGCATAAGTTTATCAGAGTCATAGAGAAATATATGTATCATCATGTGGACTTTATTTATATAAAGAGCTAATGCTAAAATGTACACAAGATAAGTTATTCAAAATGTTCGTCGTGGATGTTTGTTATTTTACTTATTTATTTATTTATTTATTTATTCATTTATTTATTTCTTTTTTTTGCATTTGTCCTTTCTTAACCATTACCTTTTCTATTTTTATTTTTTTTTTAATATTAATTCTTTCGCTCGTTAATTTTTTATTTTACGACATCGATTATTTATTAAATTTAATTACGCACGAATAAAGTTCTTTTATCTTTATTTATTTATTTATTTATTTATTCTTAATTCACTTCATTTCGTTTCATTACTTTGCATTATTTTACTTTTTCTTTTCTCTTTATTCCTGCTAAATAGACGCTTGAACGATAACGATAGATTTAAATCGATCGATTGAGAGGATAAATGAAAAGGGGAGGGATAATTAGATTGATAGAATACAACGAGGAGAAATTTTTTTTTCTTTCAAAATTCGTCCAATTCATCTAGCTTATTAAATTTGTCTTTTCTTTTCTTTTTAATTCTCGCCTTTCCTTCCATTAAATTTTGTTACTCATCCAGTGAACACAAAACGTTAATATGACGTACGATGTACGTCATTTTTCAAAAATGACGTAAAAATGTGACGTATAAATGTTCACTGGGTCATCGTCATTATAATATTAATTATAATCATCATCATCATCATCATCATCATCATCATCATCATCATCATTGTCAACATCATATTAATTCGCTCTCTTAACTTGTAATTAAATTACAGACAAATTAGCGTCAATACATTTTCGTTAATAATTAACAAGAATAATAATCACGTTTGTAAGTATCGATCAATCAAGTAAGGGTCATGGTTAATGGAATGAGGGATGGGGAGGAGAAGAAGAAGAAGAAGAAGAAGAAGAAGAAGGAGGGAAGAAGGGTTGTATACGGAGGTAACACATTCGTGTATTTTTTTTTTTTTCAATTTTATTTTGTTCATTCGTATTTTCCTCTCTTGTTTTCCATTTCGATTATTTTTACCCAGTACGACGATAAAAAGAAAAAAAATTTTCATCGACTATTATCTTTTAATAATTTCTTAACGCACCATGTGTGTATGTATCTGTGTATATGTATCTGTGTTTAAGAGAGAGAGAGAAAGAGAGAAAGAGAGTGAAAGTAAAAGTAAAAGTAAAAGTAAAAAAGGGACACAGGCACGTAAAGAGAGAGATATATTTTATTTTGTATTTTTTATATCTTTCTAAATACGTGACACATAATTCTTTGATTTTTCCAAAATCCTCGTATTGGAATTAAAGGGCAGAAAAGGGTGTGATATGGGAAGGCTGGTCATGAGGAGTGGTGGTAAGGGGTAGGGGTAAGGGGTAAGGGGAGTGTAAAAGCTTATTTAGAAGCTAAAACGTTTTAACATCGCTTAGAAAAAAAAAAAAAAGAAAACCTTCTTTATCTTTATATATACACATATATATACAGTTAACCCTCCTATAACGCGGTACTCTGAGAACGCGGAGCTGAAAATGCGACAGCCCTCCTATAACGCGGTACTTTTAGAACGCAGTTTCCATATAACGCGAAGCTGAAAATGCGACAGCCCTTCTATAACACGATACTCTTACAGCGCGGTTTCCGTCAACAGCATCCCATAAGTTCCTTCCGCGTAGCCTAAGAATGTTTAGTCTATGTTTAGTTCATTAGGGCCTATTTGAATTATAAGGGAACATTTTGCCTATTAAAAGACGACGAGTTAGGCGACTCATATTATCTGACAGCGAGGATGAGTGTTGAAAGATTAAATTTTACAAAAGTCTTTCTTGTTTTTGTTGGAAAACAGTTTTTCAGTTTAGTTTTGGTATCATTTCTTTATATAAACTCTGCAATTAAATAAAAATAATTTATAATTTATCTTGTCCTTATTGGTCTCCATATAACGCGGTACGAATAATGTGATTTGTACTAATTCTGCATTTCTTATAGCGCGGTTTCCATACAACGTGGTAGATGGTTTCCATAGAACGCGCTACGAATTAGCCTGGTTTGTACGGTTAAATCCGAGTTTCTTATAGCGCGGTTTCCATATAACGCGGTACGCACTCACCGCGTTATAGGAGGGTTGACTGTATATGCATATATGTATATGTATACATATATATGATGTATATATTTGTAAAGAAAGTATAGTGCACTCGCGTATTGTGTGGTATCTTTCGTATTTAAGGGTATACTAATAAACTTATGTAATTGGTATGTATGTACTTCTATGTACGTACTCATGTATTGTGTACATGTGTGTGCGTGTATGTAATCGTGTATGCATATACATATATATATGCATGTATATAAGTATTTTTTTCTTTTCATGTATGTATGTATTTTTATATACGTACTTATCGCATCGCAATTAAAACGCATTAATTATATGCATATATCTCGCAATTAATACAAATTAAGTTTGAAATTATTATTTAATACTATACCTATCTCGAAATATTTATTCACAATACATCATCATCTTTCTACTAAAATCTATGAAAATTCTCTTATTTTTTTTTGTCCATGATCTTTCAATATTTGATTATTAAACACGTATAGTTTAGTATTGTGAATTATAAACGAGACTGGTAGTATGAATTACTATTATTATTTAGCAAATAATATTGCCGCACAAAACGGGGGAAAAAAAAAAACTCGCACGCAAAATTAATGTGTATAATTAATAATAATAATAATAATATAATAATGTAATAATAATAATAATAATAATAATAATAATAATAATATTAATAATAATATATTAACATGAGTATAACGACGTTGCATATCAACGGCCGGCAAATTCATGATTTCGTAGGATATATAAATAATACTACGAACGAGAAAATTGAATTTCCTAGAGGATACCTTAATCCCCTCTATATTTTTGTTCTTTTAAATCTTTTTTCTTTTTTTTTTTTTATTGTTTCCTTTTTTTCTTTACATACATCTGCTTCTTCATGGCAATCGCAGCATCTCTCTCTCTCTCTCTCTCTCTCTCTTTCTCTCTTTCCGTCATATTTCATCATTTTTCATCATTTTCATTGAATTCTCATTTAATATCATTTATCTTGTTTATTTTTGTTTATTGAAATATTAGTATAATCTACTTTTCTTAAAGATAATAATTCATTAATGAAACCTCAAACGGACAGAACTCGGACCGATTTTGTTTTATTGTTGTTGTTTAGTTTACTTATTGTTTATCAATGAACAACACAACGATGATATTACACAATTTCCACACACTTTGCATGTTTATCGTTATTTGCACATTTGTTTAGTTAATTTTCATTTTTTTTCCAAGCCAAATACAAGCTTGATAAAATTGTGAAAATTATCTTTTTTTTTTCTTTTTTGGAAATGACAGTTAGTTTCTAACACGTGATTGCCATTTTTTTTTTCCTTTATACCAAAAGTATAAATTATTATTTACTAGGATTATTAATCTCATATAACATTTGATAGAGATTAAGAAAAAAAAATAAAAAACAAAAACAAAAACAAAAATAAAAATAAAATAAAATAAATTTTGATTTGATATATTCGTGTAGAAAACAAATATTACCATGATATAAATTTTTTTTTAAGGAAATTGATAATAGAAAATCACAAACATGATAATAATAAATAAATTTTCTTCGCTTTGTAATATTTTTGTCAAGATTAGAATACCCTTTTATTGTTGCCTGATAAAACTCTATACGCACAGTAAAAAACAGGAAATCAAAGTTAACAATGAGAGAGAAATTAGTTAATTCGTTAATTTAATAACTCGAAGTTACTCGTAGAATTTGTCAGATGAGGTAAGGAATTTTAATAATTAAACAAAACGTATGGGTATAGTTTCATTAGTATTTATATATAGCCCAGTCTTACAAAAAAGTGACCGTATCATTCCAGGGGACGGGCAAACATTGCTCACTTGCGTTTTGTTAAACTAACAATCGGTGTGCTGTCAGTTCGAAGGTTTTGTTTGTTTGTATCTTTGTTTTTTTTTTTTTTCATTCCATTTTCACTGAGAAAGTAGGTATATAATATTACAGTTATCCATATAAGCACAATATAATTAAAAATTAAACTATTCAATTGAAATACAAATCCTACTTTCACTCTCCTATATTGTTATGTCTGTTTTGTTCTGGTTTTGTTTTAAGTTTTCATTTTTTCCTGTTTTAATATTCTTAACTTCCATATGTTCTTTTTTTATCCCGTTTATTTTTTTTTTCCTTTTAATTAATATTTATTTTATGAAAATCAAAGCGGACATGTTTGTTGGTAAATTTGTTTGTTTGTTTGTTTGTCTTGTCTTGTCTTTATGTTTGTATGTGTGTGTGGGGGTAGAGAGTATGCATGTATTTTTTTGTCATTTTTTTTTTCCCTTTTTTCATTTTTTTGTAATCTGAATTATGTATACGTTGGCGTGTGTGTTTGCGTTTGTATATTTTTTTAAGTGTAATATGTTTACATGCGTGTAGGTGTACATGTTTATGTGTGTGTGTGTGTGTGTGTGTGTGTGTTAATGACCACCTTTAAAATTGCCTTGATTGCCATCGTGGCAACGTCTTAGTATTCGCGGGCCACCCAGTACGAGAAGGGAAACTCCACAGTTCGTCGACGCTTGCCTGAGAGGAGAATTCTTCGGGCCTGAGTCGCGGCTTAAGTTTAAAAGTAGACGAGCCATAACTAATTTCAATCTGTGCTGATGCATAAGTGGCAATAGGCTGGGGTTGCTTGTTGGTGGCGTTCGGGTGTTGAGGTCAACGGAGATTGGCGCATCACATGGCATACTTGCGCGTCCATTCGCGTGCCAATTCATTGTATTTCTCCCTGTCAGTTTTGTATATCCTTGCTATCTCTGGTACTAAGGGATCGTCTGGATTTGGATCGCATAGCAAAGAACATATTGAAAGTAAAACTGAAATCATTAATTCAAGATTTAAACCTTCATTAATTTTTCTGCACCTTAGTAAATTCCTTGCGAAGTGTTAAATATTTGGTTAAATACATTTAGACGATCCAGTTTTAAACTTCTATATTTTAAGTTGACTATACAAAAAGAGGTATTTATTATCTATTTTGTTATCAACTTCCTAGTCATTGAAATAAATTTGAATTATGTTAAGATAGGTTTATAAAAAAAAAACAACAAAATATATGTTAATAATACATACCCTTCGATATAGTAAGTGCTGGTGACCATTGCGATCTTAATATGTCCAAACAAATACTTCCATTACTGTTGATATTAGGATGATAGATTCTAGTCGTGAAAGCAACCTATAATAATCCGTCCATTTAAATAATTATATTTTAAGTAACATTAAATAACAAAATTGATAATATACTTCTTATACGATATGAGTTTACGTACCTTAGGTGGTTTAAACGGGTAGTCTGTTGGAAAGTGAATTGTTAGGAAAAATACACCGCCTTGATACGGACTGTCAGGCTGGAAAATATTGTAGGTTTTTTTTGTTTTTTTTTGTTTTTGTTTTTGTTTATAGCATAACAAATTATTTTTACTTATAATAGTATTTATATAGAGTTGAAAAAAATGAGTTTGCATTTTTTTATTATTATTTTTTTTTTCTTGTTATATAATACAATAACAATATTTTAATACAAATGAAAATAAAATCAATTTGGATAGAAAATAAAATATGACACTTACTGGTCCCATAATCGTTGCTTGCCAGTGGAATACTAAAACAAGTGCACAGATTATATCAAGCAATGAACAAACCAACATATATCATGTCACAAAGGAAATTTTCAAATATCTGTATTAGCTTGATATTATAGAATGTAACTATTACAATAAGAATGTATCTAACCTAATAGTATTTTAGTGACATAAATGCAACTCATGATGATGACTCAACAATAGGAAAATAAGAAAACTTACAATCATCTCCAACAGGGCCTGCAGAACATTGAGCGGGTGGATCTCTTCCAAGGTCCTGAAGTTCCTAAAATTTCAAACAAAAAACAATATCATATTAATCGATATTTATTAAAAGTTATTTCATCAAGTTGTATTATAAAAAAGAAAAATCTAACTAAACATTTCTTTTATGGTCAATAGAAGCTTATGATGATAGTGGTATGATATTTTATATAGAAACTATATCAAGATATTTTATTTTTAGAGCATGCTTTTCTTTTTCATCTACGTAATGTTAGACCTGCCATCTATTCCACATCAAATCATTATTTTTATCCCTTGCACTCTGACACACGTGTCAATGTCAGCTCACATATCTCAAAAGATTATTTTTCTTTTCATTTAACATTGAAAATTCTTATTTACCTTACATAAGAAAAATCTTATACGTAAACTAGTTAACCATAACCAAAGTAAATTATCATTAATCATTTGAGTCCTAAGCAGCTTGTTCGCTCTGTTCAGATATCATTTCAAAAAGTGGGACATTATTGCAACGCAATAGAAAAATCATCCTGCATTTGGCATTTATGGGAAAAATTTTTCTAAAGACTCCGGTAACTCAAACTACTTTTGTTACCGTAGATAAATTTAGCAAAGTTTCAAAGTTAGTTTTATAACTCTACGCTAAGTTCAAATACTATTTTTCTATTAGATATAAAAAAAACTTTATAGAAATGATAAGAGCGTAAAGCTTATCGGTGAAGATGAAAGGTACAAAGATTCTCAAGTAAGACTGCGGAACACTCTGAAATGATTCCGTTCTTTGTTACCGCAGTTATTGGAGGCTTCGATATTGATTACAATAGAAAAGTTTTATTGTGAGAAAGTGGTGCATATAAAACCATTAGACAAAAAGAAATTATTTATTGCAATAATTAATCATAAGGTTTACTGATTCTGTGGGGTGGGAAGGGGAGCATTGAAGATAAAAAAATTGAGGAAGGTTGAAGAACAAGATGTCCACAAAGGAAGTAACAATATTTTAGCAACGAATGTGACCATCTATTACTACGTATATGCACATATATATATATACATATATATATAGGTACATACATATATATATATATAGGTATATATGGGTGTATATATAGATATATATATATATATATATATATATATATATATATATGCGTGTATGTATATATATATACTTAGATGCCATGTAACATAAGATTTTACTTTACTTCCGGCAATTTCTAAGAAAGCTATAGAGAATTTTTCGAAATTCACTGTCACCTCCAGTCAAGTAAGTAAGTCTTCACTGGCACAAAAAGTGGCACTGTGCCCGCGTGTCTTCGCGACTCGTCGAGATGTAGGATAAAGAATATTACTCGCATTATTTACCTATCGTAATAATATAACAAAAAAAAAGGTTTAAAATGCCTCGAAGATTTTCAATGCTCGGGCTCTCTCACATTGCTTCACTGCAAAATCGTTAAGGGCGTTCAACCGTGTTCGACACAAACCGCACAACGATGGATGATAATAGGAAAGCATTTAACTCTTATCACTCTTTCGTTCACGTACCTTATTAATTCGTTTTAAAGCCATTTGATGAACTGTGTGTTGATATTAGCTGGCCGAAAAACCAGAGAGAGAAGAACGATACCCGCTAGCCGAAGATCTTTGATTAGGGATTGCAAGATGGCTGCCTTCTAAACGTAGTCTTACTACGTTAATCAGTCAGAGCTTCGCGATCCTTTTCGTTTGATATCTTCTCGGCCCGACACTTCTCCAAACTTCCTTCTGCTTAGTGATTCCGGAATACCCAACGTCCGAATGAATTTACATAACGGTTATCTCGATCTACGTGAGATTTTGTGCATGGTCGTCGAGCGTTTAATTTTGAAATCGAGTCCGAAGCAGAACCACGGATTTCCTTTTATCGGCAACTAGTAGAATTTTTCGCGTTATACCAACATCCGCCGACAGATGGCGTACACATACTCCCAACGAATCCTCCTCCTCCTCCTTTCCCCCATCAACCCATCCTCCTTCTACTTATTCATCGTCCTCGTTCGCCATTTTGTCCTCCTCCTCTTCCAACTCGTCAGGAAACTTTAACCGACCCTGACGCAAGCGCTTCTATGCTCTTTCTCTCTCTCTCTCTCTCTCTCTCTCTTTCTCTCTCTCTCTCTCTCTCTCTCTCTCTCTCTCTCTCTGTTTCTCTTTCCTACGTTATTTTTTTCTCTGTTTCTCATGCGACGACGTAGTACCGTTCCCCGTTGTCTCGATCCGCACCGACGGCACTCGTGCTTTCCCCAAAGCGTCATCGTCATTACCCTTTGAGTGTGAATCACGCATTAAGATCGATTCACACTCAGCGAGCAAGTAGTAATGCAACACCCGACGACTCCCTTCTCTTTTCAAATTTATATTACATATACCTTATTCAGCGTTTTATTGAAATATACGAGATAGTTGTGTCGTTAAAAAAAAATCCGTAAGAGGGGGAAATAGAAAAAGACAGAGTTTACAATGAAATGCATAATTTTCAGCTGTGTTCGTATCGATGTTCCTTGGAAACAAGTTAACGTTGACGTTAAAGGGTTACTATAGCCGACATATTCTCTTATTTGAATCTAAAATATACGAGTATATTATATATACATATATATATGTATATATATATATATAAATTGAAAGCAGATAAAAAGGGCGCTTAGCAAAGATGGCGACTAAGTAGACGAAGAAGAGAAAGAAGAAAATTCCGGAAGAATAAAATGGAGAAGGCGACTATTACTTCTACTAAAGTGAAACGTTATAATTGCGAATGCTGGAAAAATAAGTTTCCAGATCAGCATAAGAAAAGACGTGATCGTTGTAAGAGGAAAAGGCAGACATTGGTATTTAACGTCAACGCGGATGATGAGATATGGCACGAGCCGTACATGCAACGTCTTCACAAAGAATTCTCGGACGTGTCAATTTTGTGTGATTCGAAGATAGAGTTACCATGGAAAGACATTGCGTTACCGACCGTGGTAAGAAAAATTCGTACGGATGGTAAAGTTAAAGAACATGGCGGGGGAAAAATGCCGGAGGTCGAAGACGATTACGAAAGCACATTCGTCCCAGAACCCGAGAAAAAAGAATCGAGTGGCATTATGACGTTACCCTGGCACAATCTATTGATCACTAACATGATATCACCCTCGAGAGACTACGATTCAACAATTTCTGATTCTCGAGTTGAAATACCATGGGAAGATCTTGCTTTGGACAAACCAGCTGACATCCGTGTGCCTCCACCAGACGAGGAAGATTCCTGTGAGCCCGACGACCTCGAGATACCCTGGCAGGATATTCTCATACCTCAGAATATCGTAATCAAGTCGCTAACTAAAATAGGAAATTCTTCCTTTGTTAGAAGGAACAATAAGTAGTAACCCTACCTCCCCCCTCTACCCCCCACCCTTATTCGTTTCTCTAAAGAAGATTCTTTTTTTGTATTTTAATCTGGTACAAAATTTTCATAATACTCGAGGTTAAGATAAATTATATTTTTTAAGATAAGTATTATTCGATCAATAAATCAACTGTCATATTCGTTATAAATGAGTTTCGAGAAATATTTAGATGTTATTTAAAATGATAAAGAAACATTCTAAACATTTATATAATTAATACGTCTCTTTTTTATATATATATTTATATATAGAATTTAAAGGAAAAAAAAACTTTTGAAAAATGTTAAATATGGCGCCAAATAGACGATCGAGGTATCGTACTCGTCGAGAGTTATCAATTCGTCGAATTGTAGTTCGAGTTATTGACGCTAGGTGGCGTTGTGATAGTGGCGTATCAGTGACGTCATAGTAGTTGCGAGTGGCGGCATCAGTTGGTAGTCAGCAGTGGAAGCGCGCGGTGGTTCTTGTCGTACTTGACTCTCCTTGGTTAACTCGGGAGTGGAAAAATGGCGTAGTTAAGGTACAAAGTTAAAATACCGCGATCGTATCAGGATTGTTTAACCAAGCCTTATTTAAAATAATCTTAGACGTTGTGCGGTAACTTATTGTTATAGATATTTAATCAATTATAATAAATAATATAAATCATAAAATAAGAATTAAAAATCTAACAAATCGTATTAATGTGCGGATGTAAACGCTGATATAGTGGAATCGTGCATTGTGCTTTAGTGACTCCCCGTTATCGTGCATCAAATAAAACCGAATTTATTTCTAACAAAGCTTTAATCAACAGTCAGTTAATTTTGATTGATCACTTAGAAAAATCAAAATTATCGAGGATACACTTACGTCAGTATGGAGA
>JACGTP010001464.1:0-10369 GCA_023678845.1 Mischocyttarus mexicanus | reverse complement strand
GAACTACCTACGCGCTCTCATGATAATGCAGGCTGATCATATAAGGTCGAAAACCGACCGTACATACTCCCCTCGTTAAGAGGGTCAGCGATCAACTATACAGCTCATGAGTGAAGGGTGGGGATATGGAGTTCGATTAAAGGGTTATACTAAGTTAGTCTAAACTCGCTGGCCAAGCGAGGTTCTTAATCTTGTACGTACAAGGAAAATTGCAAGGTTTGCGGAGGTGGAGAATGTCTTACTAAAGCTGAATAGGTTACTACCTTGGTTTCGTTGAAAGAAGCTCGCAGAAATTGCGACAGACGGTTCTAAGGTCGCCTTGGATACGCTATGTCGTCGACGACTAGAATTTGAATATAGTTTTACATTATACTATATTATATTCTACTTGGTGGCCACCCGTTTTTAAATTGCAATATTAGATTCCTGAGTGTGTTCACATTGACCCACGACTCAGGCGCTCCTCTACCGATGCACCGTGTAGGAGGGTTACATCTTGTGGTAGAGGGCAGACAGTCGTCGCGTTTCGCTTGACCGTTCCTTGTGCCGTGTTGATCGAGACGACTCTGATGACGGCGTCGTCTCCGGGATGTACGTCGACGACTCGTCCCAACGGCCATCGCATGCAGGGCTGTCTTTTATCGATGAGAATGACGATGTCATCCTTCTTGAGCCCTCCTTTCTGGTTGACCCATTTCTGTCGTTGTTGCAGCTCATGGAGGTATTCAAGATGCCATCGACGCCAAAAGTCTTGTCGCACCTTCGTAATTATTTTCCAGGACGACAATCTGTTGGTAGGAATGCCGATGCAATCATCCTCAGGCAGTCTAGTTAGAGGTTGGCCTACTAAGAAATGAGCTGGAGTTAATGCCATTGCGTCGTTCGAGTCCGCCGAAATGGGACATAAAGGTCGCGAATTGAGGATGGCTTCGATCTCAATTGTGAACGTGGTTAATTCTTCGTACGTGAATAGAAGCTCGCCTACTACCCGTTTTAAATGGTGTTTAAATGATTTCACCGCGGCCTCCCACAAACCCCCGATGGTCGCGATGTTGTTCGGTTGTCATCTCGTTTGCGTTTCCTAAGATAACTATTTGAACTCGCGCCCGGATGATCGCGTCCTCTGTCCTTTCGAACAGACGATTTCGTCGTCGAAGGCAACTCTCCCAATTTATCGGTCCAAAAGGTAAATAAATCTTCTATGCTGGGATACGCGTCGGAACCTGCACGTTTGCGCCATTCAGCCTGGAATTGTGGTGGAGTCAGTCGTGCGTATAGGTGAGTCAGTACAGTCAGTGGGGTTAATCCCAATGATGTTAGATGATTGACGCGCGCGCGAGCGTCGTGCATAAGGCCTTCCAGTCCGGCACGATCGTTGTCCCTCAGTTTCTCCCGGTCTAATATCGCGTCTATCGCGTGTTCTATTAATAATCGCGGTCGGTCGTACGTCTTCAACAACGCATTCCACGCGATCTTATAATTCGCTGCCGTGGGGTGATAGCTATCGAGGGCTTTACGAGCCGAACCTCGTAGCGAACCTCGCAGATATGAAAACTTGTCGACCTCTGATAAATCCGTGCGTCCATCGATAAGAGACACGAAATTCTCTTTATAAGCGGGCCACGAATCTAAGTCGCCGTCGAAATGCGGGAGGTCGATGTGGGGTAATGCAATCGCACGCGGAGTTTCGACCGTGGTCGTTGACGGATTCGGGCTCGGAGGTGGAACGCTAGCACCCGCGATCTCGTTAATCTTTGTTTCGATCGCTTAGTACCGGTCAGCCAGTTCGTCGAAGTCGTTAAATTCGTTCTCGTCCGCGCCGTCGATTAAACCCTTTACACTCGACAGTTCGTAATCCTTCAATTGCTCCCGGAGCCAACCGTGACGGGATCTCAACTCGTTTACATTTAATTTTTCTTGCTCTAGAAGCCTCTCTAGGTGTGTCAATCGCGCCTTAAGATGCGCCCGTTCACCTTTGAGGCGTTTCGTGACCTCCATTTCGTGCAAAGTCGACTAATTAATTATCAACACGAATTTCAAAGTTCTGTAGTCTTTACTTTCACACCGACGCGTGAGTTTAACGCGCCTTGTGTATCCCTACGCGTGTGCCTTAACGCGCGATAAGTATCCCTGCGCGGCGTGCTGCAACGCAGCGTGTGTTAATCGCTTGGTGGTGGGGACGGCCGGCCCGTGATGACGTCAGACTCGATCCTACTCCCGGAATCCAAAGGTGCTCTGCTCACGGCGAGTATCGCTCCCCCTTCTACCGCAATTCCTTACAAGACAAGGACAAAAGGTCTCGTGGCTCGACAAAAAACTGTATTACCGTCCGCGTGCAACGCCCGGAAATTCTCTAACCGGATATGACACAACTTATCGCCACGTGCAATATATCGTGGTTTCTCGAACTGAACAAGGGATTCCGTTACACGTGCAATCGAAGATTCTCGATTTGGACAAAGAAATATAAATCTTATACGTAACACACCGAAATTTCTCAAATTGAGCAAAGGATATGAATTTCACATATAACACCGAAATTTCTCGAATTGAATAAAGGATATGAATTTACGTAGTATCACAATAGTTTTAATCGTGAAACAAATTAATTATATCAATATATATATATCCGGTCATGCAAAATTAAGATTCACGGGGAATCACGAACGTCCATAAGAATGGATGGAAGACGCAATTCCACGGATCCTTTGTATTATCAAATCAAATGAATTATTACGTACGCCTCAGCGTACGTAGAGAAATTGAATGTACTTATCTTTATGTAGAACTTCTATCGTAGCCCATCAAGATGGATACCGTCGTGTTCAGCAAACTCAGTATACTCGACCACGCAGCTCTTATCTTGGAAATCGTCTAATTAACCGATCTAGTCACCTGGTTCGTAAACCAGGGGTCGTGAGTTCAAACCTCACAGGAGGCACCAAAATGTTTAGTGCGAAATTCCTCCAACATGGAGTCCTCTCGCGATTCTTTTTATTAATAGCTGTGAAGGTGGAATTATGGATTAGGCGATAAATAAGACACGTGGTTGAGCCAGAGAGAAACTATGTTCCTTTATTGGCTCTAAGGGGAAAAGCCTTTCGGCATAAAAACCCCTTGAAGATGGTGAATACACAAATAAATATGCTGATACAACTATAAGGTTCGAGACCTTAGAGGTCTACAATAGAAAGTCTTACAAAGGTACTTAGCTTTATAGTCGCTCGGTCTTTGTCTAGCACAAAAGGTCTTTATAGTAAATCGTCTAGCGCTCGAATTCTTTCCGTCTACTCAGTAGGGCGTCTGGAAACAGAATGGCTGGTTGTTTCGGGAAAAGTGGGACCTATGGGTGTGGCCGCCCGAAGCAGCACTCTTGGTGGGGATGAAAATTCTACGTGAAAACTCTCGAACTACCTACGCGCTCTCATGATAATGCAGGCTGATCATATAAGGTCGAAAACCGACCGTACATACTCCCCTCGTTAAGAGGGTCAGCGATCAACTATACAGCTCATGAGTGAAGGGTGGGGATATGGAGTTCGATTAAAGGGTTATACTAAGTTAGTCTAAACTCGCTGGCCAAGCGAGGTTCTTAATCTTGTACGTACAAGGAAAATTGCAAGGTTTGCGGAGGTGGAGAATGTCTTACTAAAGCTGAATAGGTTACTACCTTGGTTTCGTTGAAAGAAGCTCGCAGAAATTGCGACAGACGGTTCTAAGGTCGCCTTGGATACGCTATGTCGTCGACGACTAGAATTTGAATATAGTTTTACATTATACTATATTATATTCTACTTGGTGGCCACCCGTTTTTAAATTGCAATATTAGATTCCTGAGTGTGTTCACATTGACCCACGACTCAGGCGCTCCTCTACCGATGCACCGTGTAGGAGGGTTACATCTTGTGGTAGAGGGCAGACAGTCGTCGCGTTTCGCTTGACCGTTCCTTGTGCCGTGTTGATCGAGACGACTCTGATGACGGCGTCGTCTCCGGGATGTACGTCGACGACTCGTCCCAACGGCCATCGCATGCAGGGCTGTCTTTTATCGATGAGAATGACGATGTCATCCTTCTTGAGCCCTCCTTTCTGGTTGACCCATTTCTGTCGTTGTTGCAGCTCATGGAGGTATTCAAGATGCCATCGACGCCAAAAGTCTTGTCGCACCTTCGTAATTATTTTCCAGGACGACAATCTGTTGGTAGGAATGCCGATGCAATCATCCTCAGGCAGTCTAGTTAGAGGTTGGCCTACTAAGAAATGAGCTGGAGTTAATGCCATTGCGTCGTTCGAGTCCGCCGAAATGGGACATAAAGGTCGCGAATTGAGGATGGCTTCGATCTCAATTGTGAACGTGGTTAATTCTTCGTACGTGAATAGAAGCTCGCCTACTACCCGTTTTAAATGGTGTTTAAATGATTTCACCGCGGCCTCCCACAAACCCCCGATGGTCGCGATGTTGTTCGGTTGTCATCTCGTTTGCGTTTCCTAAGATAACTATTTGAACTCGCGCCCGGATGATCGCGTCCTCTGTCCTTTCGAACAGACGATTTCGTCGTCGAAGGCAACTCTCCCAATTTATCGGTCCAAAAGGTAAATAAATCTTCTATGCTGGGATACGCGTCGGAACCTGCACGTTTGCGCCATTCAGCCTGGAATTGTGGTGGAGTCAGTCGTGCGTATAGGTGAGTCAGTACAGTCAGTGGGGTTAATCCCAATGATGTTAGATGATTGACGCGCGCGCGAGCGTCGTGCATAAGGCCTTCCAGTCCGGCACGATCGTTGTCCCTCAGTTTCTCCCGGTCTAATATCGCGTCTATCGCGTGTTCTATTAATAATCGCGGTCGGTCGTACGTCTTCAACAACGCATTCCACGCGATCTTATAATTCGCTGCCGTGGGGTGATAGCTATCGAGGGCTTTACGAGCCGAACCTCGTAGCGAACCTCGCAGATATGAAAACTTGTCGACCTCTGATAAATCCGTGCGTCCATCGATAAGAGACACGAAATTCTCTTTATAAGCGGGCCACGAATCTAAGTCGCCGTCGAAATGCGGGAGGTCGATGTGGGGTAATGCAATCGCACGCGGAGTTTCGACCGTGGTCGTTGACGGATTCGGGCTCGGAGGTGGAACGCTAGCACCCGCGATCTCGTTAATCTTTGTTTCGATCGCTTAGTACCGGTCAGCCAGTTCGTCGAAGTCGTTAAATTCGTTCTCGTCCGCGCCGTCGATTAAACCCTTTACACTCGACAGTTCGTAATCCTTCAATTGCTCCCGGAGCCAACCGTGACGGGATCTCAACTCGTTTACATTTAATTTTTCTTGCTCTAGAAGCCTCTCTAGGTGTGTCAATCGCGCCTTAAGATGCGCCCGTTCACCTTTGAGGCGTTTCGTGACCTCCATTTCGTGCAAAGTCGACTAATTAATTATCAACACGAATTTCAAAGTTCTGTAGTCTTTACTTTCACACCGACGCGTGAGTTTAACGCGCCTTGTGTATCCCTACGCGTGTGCCTTAACGCGCGATAAGTATCCCTGCGCGGCGTGCTGCAACGCAGCGTGTGTTAATCGCTTGGTGGTGGGGACGGCCGGCCCGTGATGACGTCAGACTCGATCCTACTCCCGGAATCCAAAGGTGCTCTGCTCACGGCGAGTATCGCTCCCCCTTCTACCGCAATTCCTTACAAGACAAGGACAAAAGGTCTCGTGGCTCGACAAAAAACTGTATTACCGTCCGCGTGCAACGCCCGGAAATTCTCTAACCGGATATGACACAACTTATCGCCACGTGCAATATATCGTGGTTTCTCGAACTGAACAAGGGATTCCGTTACACGTGCAATCGAAGATTCTCGATTTGGACAAAGAAATATAAATCTTATACGTAACACACCGAAATTTCTCAAATTGAGCAAAGGATATGAATTTCACATATAACACCGAAATTTCTCGAATTGAATAAAGGATATGAATTTACGTAGTATCACAATAGTTTTAATCGTGAAACAAATTAATTATATCAATATATATATATCCGGTCATGCAAAATTAAGATTCACGGGGAATCACGAACGTCCATAAGAATGGATGGAAGACGCAATTCCACGGATCCTTTGTATTATCAAATCAAATGAATTATTACGTACGCCTCAGCGTACGTAGAGAAATTGAATGTACTTATCTTTATGTAGAACTTCTATCGTAGCCCAT
This sequence comes from Mischocyttarus mexicanus, assembly GCA_023678845.1. Lineage (NCBI taxonomy): Eukaryota > Metazoa > Arthropoda > Insecta > Hymenoptera > Vespidae > Mischocyttarus > Mischocyttarus mexicanus. The sequence goes on along the minus strand of JACGTP010001464.1, from coordinate 4,157 downwards.
CAAGATGGATACCGTCGTGTTCAGCAAACTCAGTATACTCGACCACGCAGCTCTTATCTTGGAAATCGTCTAATTAACCGATCTAGTCACCTGGTTCGTAAACCAGGGGTCGTGAGTTCAAACCTCACAGGAGGCACCAAAATGTTTAGTGCGAAATTCCTCCAACATGGAGTCCTCTCGCGATTCTTTTTATTAATAGCTGTGAAGGTGGAATTATGGATTAGGCGATAAATAAGACACGTGGTTGAGCCAGAGAGAAACTATGTTCCTTTATTGGCTCTAAGGGGAAAAGCCTTTCGGCATAAAAACCCCTTGAAGATGGTGAATACACAAATAAATATGCTGATACAACTATAAGGTTCGAGACCTTAGAGGTCTACAATAGAAAGTCTTACAAAGGTACTTAGCTTTATAGTCGCTNTTCCGTCTACTCAGTAGGGCGTCTGGGAACAGAATGGCTGGGTTTTTCGGGCAAAGTGGGACCTATCGGTGTGGCCGCCCGAAGCGGCACTCTTGGTGGGGATGAAAATTCTACGGGAAAACTCTCGAACTACCTACGCGCTATCATGATAATGCAGGCTGATCATAGAAGGTCGAAAACGGACCGTACAATGATAATAGTTTGTCTTTTCTTGTCACAGTTGGTTCTGTCGCTACTTCGTTGTAAAATGTTTGGGAAAAACTCTCGACACCAGTTTTGTCATAGTCATAATCTTCGTGCAGCAAATTCTCGAATTTTTGGGGATCGCGTTGGGCATTAAATTCCTCATCTGTATTAATTTTTAATAGCAACTCACAGAAGTTGGCATATGTCGTTTTGTCATGTACCTCTCCTATCGTTTCGTTGTGTAATGTCTCATCTATTCCTTTATCGTAAGTCTCCGTATCTGTCAATCCGTCATTATCGAACAATCTCTCCATTGATTCTCCTAACGCTTCTAACTTTTCGTACTCGTATGTGTCTTCTAAAATAAATCTTTCTTCTATACTGTATTCGTTACCTATCCCCTTGCATGGCTTATCACTACAAACATTATCTTTTACTTTTTCGTCGACTAATTTTTTAACATTTAAGTCTTTGTCATCTATTTCTTTAATATTTACCTCTTTATTCGTATATATTCTCCTATCATTTCTTTCTTCTATATTCATTATATCTTCAACATTTGTTATGTCTTCAACTTTTATTATATCCTCAACATCTATTCTTCTATCATTTATTACTTCTTTATTTATTCTCCTATCATCTATTTCTTCTTTATCTATTGTCGACGAAATGTTTCTAGCTTTTGTGTTCAGACTTCCTAACTGCATTAATGTTTTACCTCCCATTATATTTTCCTTCACACGGTTGTCTACGTCTGACGTAGCTTGACCGCTCGGTGAGGTTATAACGGGTGCTTCGATTCCAACGTTTTCCGAAAAGTTTTCTCCCATCATGGTTTCATTAGTGTGGTTATCTACGACTGACGTAGCTCCGCCACTTTCTAATTCTTCCACTACTGAGATTACCTCCTCTTTCAACGGCAAAATCGTTAGCGTCGGTATTTTCATTATAATTGCAGTGTCTGTGTCAATTACTATATCGATAATGACTCTACCTTGTATCGGTGTTACAACAACTTTCTCATAATAAACTCCGGGGATTGGTTCATTTCTTTCTAACAACCCTACTTTCGTTTCTGGATTTGAGATTATTACTTCGACTTTTTGAGTTTCTCTTGCGTCAATAGTCAGTGGTTCGTAGTCTTGGAATGGAATAAAGATGTCATCAAAAAATAAGTGTCTTTTTCTGTAACTGAAGTCTGCCTGTGTTGCTTCAAAAAATTCATCTCCTAAAATTCTGTTTCCCGGTATCGGTACGTTGTGAGAGATTACATGAAAATTTATGTTTTTTGAAAAAATTTTTAGGGTTACGGTGCCTAAAGTGAATACTGTTTCGTGAGAAATCCCCTGCAGAAGTCGATTTTGGGATTTATCTACTATGATTCCGGGGGTAAGGAAATCTTCTTTTATTAAATTTAATTTAGATCCCGTGTCGGCTAATAAGGTTACAAGCGAATCTGTTTGTTTTTCTAGACCGATTACTAATTTTGCAGCCCCAATGCGGTGTCGCCCATTGCATGAGTTTTGGGTCCGCGATCCGTCAGCTTCGGTCGTTCGGTAAAATTTACGGGTACGAAGCTAGGGGCATTGATTCTCGGGCAATCCCAAGTTAAGTGATCGATTGTTTTACACAATTTACAAGCTGTGATTTCAGTTTGAGGGGGTAACGCGATTCTTATCCCTGCTGGAGGGTTATTTGATTGTGCGTTGCGTCGGTCTGTCTCGTATTTGTAATGCGGCGGGTGTGATTTTTGATTTCGGTCTACTTCATAGTTTCTATTGTCCCGATAATTCCTCGGTCGTTCGTCTTGGTAGTCTTCCTGTGGTTGGTTTGGATAGCTTGGTCGATAATTTTGTCTTTTTTCAGTAGCATAGCCCTGCCGCGGATTGGAATAGGCATTATCCCGATCATATCTTCGGAAAGAGTTTCTGTTTACTATATTCGGGCGATAATTTTGATGATAATCTCTATTTCCTACGTTAAATTGTTTATGCCCGTATCGCGTGTCTTGCGGCGTATTACTTTTTCCTCTATTTAACAAGCCTGGATCGGTTTCCATTACATTCTGTTCGATTATAGTTGCATTTTCAATTGCTTCCGTTAGGTCGCAATTTCCCGATTGTTTGAGTACTACCCGAATGAGATAATTAGTGCCGTTAATAAATTTTTTTAGTACCTCACTTTTAATGTCGTCTTCGGACCAAGTTCCACCGTTAGTGTGTTTGGTTCTACTCGCGTCGAGTAAGGCCGATTCCAGATTTCGCGTCCTACACGCATATCGCACGACACTCTCATTAGGTTTTTGTTTTAACTGACTGAGATCACCGAAATAATAGGTCAGCGTTTTGTTTGCAGCAAATGTTCTTTTAACCGCACAAAAGAATTCTTCTAATGATTGAAATTTTACGTCGACAAAAAGTTGATACGCGCTTCCGGTCAATCGTTGTTTGAAACATTCAATGAGATCCTGTACTAAGTATTTACTTAGCTGCGACGCAGCTGTTTTGCAGGCTTTGGTAAAATTATGGACGGAGACATTGTATCCGTCAAATCGGGGAATTCTTTCTAAAATTTCCTTCGGACTAAGCAATTTTTCGTAAGGGACCTCAAATGGGACCTCACTATGTGGTGGACGGAGGGAAGGGGTGGGAGCTGGATTAGGTTCTTGTTTTGCTTCCGCGGTCGATTCGGGTAGGTTTCGTGATTTTTGTGACATTTGTTTTTGGAGTTCTTTGATTTCTGCCTCCATTTTACGTCTGTCTTCCACCCACTGTTTTTCTTTTTTGGACAGCTCTTCAACTAGTCTGTCGGTTTCCTCTGGGGTTAATCTGATTTGGCTCCTCGTGCCAGTTGCCATTTTTACTATCTTTCAATCCTCGAAAAAACGAACTCGTGTCCCACTTCTGACACCAATTTTTGTTACGTCACAACTGACGACTGTTTTTAAGTATTAAAGCTAAGCCTGTTGTGGCCACTCCGCATTCACCGAGTTTAGCCGGGACTAGGCATGTTCGCTCTTCCGAAGATTAATCAACAGCAAATATGGCAACAAGCGCGCGTCTGATCGAAACTATGAGTAGGTTGGGGAAAGGAAAATGGTGATTGGAAGTCAATATCGCCAGGAGATTTGGTTATAATTTCGTTTATATAATATTTAATACTCATAATGAAGAAAAAAGAAACAAATAATTCGCAGATGGTTTGGATTGCTGAGCCGGTGCACTTGAACCTCAGATTTGGAGTAAGAAATTAGTTTTTAAGCGAATTGAAGGTTTTTGGAGAAAAGACGGAAAACTACGTGACGTACTTTTAGACCGTGTTGTGTTTTTTAAAAAAGAAGAAGCTGCCTTGAATTGATTGAGGCTCGTTATATACCCTAAAATTAGTGGGAGGGGTTAGCGATTGCCTCCTTTCCATTTTATATGCTTATCTTGGGCTTTTAAATGTTTATTAATTGCTTACTCCAGTTCTAAGGCTCATTTACATAATTCTTACTCTTAATGTTTTTTGCGGGCTACACGCTATATGATACGTTTAGCCTGATTGGGTC